>JABXWE010000791.1:0-30986 GCA_014611495.1 Limonius californicus | reverse complement strand
ATATTTTCCGATATTTTATTTCCTATTAAAACAGTTATCCATGGAATATAGATTGTCGGAGCACTGACGCATCGTAAGTAAATCCTTACCAGACTACCATCTCCATCTTATTGCGTATGTCATTTTTTATGTACCTATGTTTCCAACATGCTATATTTTTAACTCGCATGGGAACTTTACATCAAAAATACACTGTAATCGCCGACCTGGACACAAACACTTGAAGCAAATTCTTCAAATCTTTTGATTAAATTGTGTATAAAGAATTTTATAACGGATAAATCTGGTGAACTTGCTGGCCAGGATTTTATTATATCCTTATCAGTTGTTTGATTATTTATTAGCAAATATCTTATAAGAAATTTTTGGTATTTAGGAAGGAAACTCAATTCGCCTAATGTAAATAGAACCTTATTTAAGATGACTGGAAAAGATCTGTATATAACGCTACCAGATAACCAAAGTTACGGCAGCAACCAAACTAGGACATGTACAACGTCCTGCCTGTCTTCTACAGGTGCTATACGTTCAATCCCTATGGCCGCTTTAAAGGTGATCTTATGCCTTGCACCACTCGACCTTTTTGGAAGAAGCAGCTGTGAGGACGGCTTTGAGGCTGCGCCATAAGGGTCTGTGGCACATAGCAGGTAGGGGAGGCAGATATACCCGCATCCGGATGAGGCAGTCGTCAAGACCCCTCTTCTGGACGCAATGGTAGACTACATCCCCCCACAATATGCCTTCAATAAACACTTCAGTGTTTACGCCAATGCTGAGCCAACCCAGCATATGGACATATCTAAAACAAGGCATGAAACGGGTGCCGGAGCCTTCTCCAATGACCTACACCTACACCGCAGTATGCGGTATGGTGCAAATGCAATTCTTGAACAACAGATCAAGAACCAACGTATTGGTATCTACAGTGACAGCAGAGCCGCTTTACTAGCCCTGGGCAGTTGCAAAATTACCTCAGGAGTGGTATTGCAGTGCCGTGAAGCTTTCGACGATATCTCAAAAGATAATGTCATTTCTCTTACATGGGCGAAAGGACATGGCGGTAACTGCGGCAAAGACTAGGCTGATGAGATTGCGAGACTGGCTGCGGACAGCCTATTTGGGGACCAGAATCCGTTATTCCTGTAACTCTGAGGACATTAAGCTTTACGCTATACCAAGAAACCCTTATCTTAACACTGCACCCGAAATCAACACATGCACAGGATGGGACTGGCGGACAGCCCAAACTGTCGAGGATGCAACGCGAATAATGAGCCGGCAGAACACGTCCTGTGTCACTGCACCGCTCTCGCAACAATCAGAGGATTCCCGTTGGAAGACTTTTGGCCCGATATGGCCGAAATCAGCAACACCCCAGTTGCGGATGTCCTCAAGTACATCCAAAGGATTGGATGGCTTGGATGATGCCCAAATTGGGGAGCTGCTGGGGAGGCAGCAAAATAGGCTCACCTGTGGCCGAAGTGCACGTGACGTAACTCACCCTCCCAAAAATCATTTAAAAGGATTCGGTTAATTAAACATTTGACTGATATTCAAACAGAGCGTGATGGTGCGTTTTTGTTAAACCCGAAGCACGCCACCTTTGTTCAAACTGAAATACGTAACGAAAACGCTTACTTCATAAGAAACAAGTACCTTCACAAATACTCGAATCGGCGTTGTAAATATGTGCGTTGGCTATCCACATATACAGGAATTTTTAACAAAAAGAAACCACCCTCAGTATCCTTCAAAACTGTTTTGTTCTAGCAATCCGCATGTCAACAAAGACAGCAAGGGGGACATTTTTACGTAAAATCCGGACGTGTATCACCCACTTCTTAGCCGCTACAACCACCCCCTCTAAAACTTAAAGACACTGTTACCATGTGAGGCACATCATTGAAGAAGTAATTTTATAAGAAATTCATAGTATTACTTAATTTTTTTATTATTCTATAAATAAAAAACTCCGTGCTATGTTTATTTCGATTAAGCTGCTGAAAATAGCAATACAGTTAAAGTAATTGTTCACAACGACTTCCATTAACTTCTATACAATATTACGAACGGTTTTGAAAGAGAGAACGTCCATTTGTGACAATCTGTTGTGTCCACTGTCGACATTATTCTATTATCCTCTGCCGAAGATGTTCAATGTTGACCGACTATGTTGCATAGACATTGGATTTCAAATAGGACCATAAGAAATAAACCAACGGAGGCAGGTCGGTGGGACCACGTCTTCCAATCCATCGTTCAGAAAACAGTATATTCAAAAATTCTCAAACGGGAATCACATAGTGTAGAGGTGCACCATCTTGCTAGAAAACTAGTTCATTTTCAAGACGAAAATTTTCCAGTAACTCTGCTCTACGCGGATCCATAGTGGTTTCAAGTTGCTCGAGGTAAATATTCCAATTCAAATTACAGTTAACCAAAAACGAACCAATGATGTTATTTTCTAGAATACCTGCCCAAACATTAAGTTTCTACGGATTTTAGGTATGGATTTCCCCAAACAAATGCAGGTTCGTGTTTAAGCAATCCCTATAGTTATGCTGTTTACTTCTCCATTCAAAAAAAAGTACACTCATTGCTGAAACAGATATTACTACACGAAGTCCACCTTGTTCAATATCTTATTCGACATAATTTCGTAAGACTGTACTCTTCGTTTAGTTCTGGAAGAAGTTATATCTTGTATGGGTGAAATTTCTTTTTTAAATTCGCTATGCACAGACTGATTGTTATTCAATGTGTTCCAAAACTTCAACAGGTTCCTTAATAATTTGTCTTTGTGGTTGATGTTTTTTGTTGTGCAAATTCCCATGAATTTTTGCATCTACTTTATAACATACCGATGGTTTATGAAATTTTCAGGATGTTTCATAGAAAGCACTCGCTACAGCTTATGCACGCTCTGCACCTTAATGCAGACGGCTCTCCAAATTACGGAAAAATGATGTAGTGATCAGTCCCTCTCTGTCAATCCCTTGAAGACAGACATATACTTTTCACAAAGAAAAGGAAGGTTGGACCCTAACGTACACCTTTACTATTTGACACTTCTCTCAGCTTTTCACATAGTGTCAAATACCTGGGAGATATTTTTGTCAAACAGCTGAATTGGGAGAAACACTTGAAAGCTAAAACTGAAAAAGCATGCATGGCTTGCTGGCAGTGTCGCCGCGCTGTAGATAAATTCTGGGGACTCTCTCCCAGAGTTACCTTGTGGCTATACACCGCCGTGATTAGACCTATGCTACGTATGGAGCACTTGTCGGGTGGCCCAGGGTCGGACAAGTTACGGCAGCAACCAAACCAGGGCATGTACAACGTCTTGCCTGTATTAGTTCTGCAGGTGCTATAAGTTCAATCCCTACGACCCCCTTACAAGTGATCTTATGCCTTCCACCACTTGACATTCTTGTGGAGGAAGTAGCTGAAGACGGCTTTGAGACTGGGTCTGTGGCAGACAGCAGGCAGGGGAGGCAGACATACCCACATCCTGGATGAGGCAGTCGTCAAGATCCCTCTTCTAGGCGCAATGGTAGACTAGCTCCCTCCACAATATGCCTTCAATAGACACTTTCGTGACTATGCCAATGCTGCGCCAACCTAGCATATGGATATATTCATCCATACCAACAAGGCATGGAACGGGTGCTGGAGTCCTCTCCGATGACCTTAACCTACGCCACACTATACCACTAGGCAAAATTGCTACTGTCTTCCAAGCGGAGGTAGTGGGAATAATGCATGGTGCAAATGTAATTCTTGAACTACAGATCAAGAACCAACGTATTGGTATCTACAGTGACAGCAGAGCCGCTTTACTAGCCCTGGGTAGCTGCAAAATTACCGCAGGAGTGGTACTGCAGTGCCGTGAAGCTCCGAAAGTTGTCGTCATGCAAGGGCTACTATTAGTGCACCCTCGCCAAAGACAGCCAAATTGTGTACAACTGTCCCGAAAGAACCTGCGACTAGTTGTAGGTATCTTATCTGGACAATTATCAACACATGCACAGGATGGGACTGGCGGACAGCCCAAACTGTCGAGGACGCAACGGGGATAACGAGACGACAGGACACGTCCTGTGTCACTGTCCAGCTCTCGCAACAATCAGAGGATCCATGTTGGTAGACTTTTGGCCTGATATGGCCGCAATCAGCAACACCCCAGTTGCGGATGTCCTCAAGTACATCCAACGGATTGGATGGCTTGGGCGATGCCTAAATTGGGGACCTGCTGGGGAGGCAGCACAATGGGTCCACCTTTGTGGCCACGTGAGGTAGCTCACCCTCCCAAAATCTACAATGAATATAACAATACAGCTTGTGCACAGGCGTCATTTTGTGAACTACAACCGCATAATCCCAATTCTTGCGCCAGTGGTGTAAACCACACATTTTACGATATTCAAATTGAAGTGAATGTTGTCTGATAGACGAAAAATTTTCAGCAGTTTAATCGAAATAAACATAATACAGAGTTTTTTATTGTTTTACCTCTCAATTTCAGGTGAATAAAAAAATTATGTAGTACTATAAATTCGTTATGAAATTACCTTTCCAACGATGTGCCACATATACTATGGCGCCATTTGACAAAGGAATTGATGAAGCACGTCTGCATTTTACGTAAAAAGCGTCCGCCTTGCAGTCTTTGTTAACAATTTTCAAGAACACATAGTTTTAAAAGATACTGGAAGTGGTTACTAGTCGCCAAAAACCCATATAATTGCTGCGTTAAAATATGTATACAAAAATTTATTTTAGTTAAAAAAAACTCGTTTTTATAACTCAAAAACTACACCGTTGCTGACGAGCTGCCTTTTTAACAGAAGGCTATTACGTTAAAACAAGCCCGTTTTGCAAGTACACATCATATCAATACATTAAATGTTTTAAATTTCATAAATTTAAAATTATATTTGTAGCAAAATTACCACATAAAATAATGTAATATTTGTGTTTATAGTCATTATAGGAATCGAAACTACATTAAAAAAATGCCTTTACATTCCCCATGTTAAAACCCATTCTCCGTAGGACATGAAAACTCGGTATGTGCTTATATTATATATCTAATATATTTGTGTATCTATGTATGTATGTAATCCTTTCTTGCAACTATATTTCCATCAATTGCCAACACTAAAACAAGAAGCGCAACATTCGCCAATTTTCAATGCATACTTCGCTCATGCTTTGCTTATTAATCACTTGTTCCCAAGGTACTCTGAAATTTGAATTTCTAGTAGTAACGGTCATAGCCTCAGCACTTCTCAATTGACGATTTAAACCACGATGCATCATCAATTTAAACGTGGCTTAAGAGTATAATTCTCCGAACCATTGAGAATTAAAATAGTTGTGCATGCATGGGGCATCTTGGGTCGTTCAATTTACAAACAGATCGGGGCCGCTATAAATTTCAAGTGAAATTGGGCTAAATTTAAAGTAACGACTTGATAGCTGCACACGGCAAACAGTAGATACGGTCGGGTGGGCTGCAACAATAAAGATGGGCGCTTCCTAGACGAGGATGTCAACGGACCGTATTTCCTTCTGCAAGTGCCCTACCCACGGAACGGACAAAGTAAATCGAGCAACAAGTGTCAGTTATTTAATTATTGCATGGCCAAAAATAATGAGTGCGATTCAGAAGGAGCTAAAAAATCCAACGGCGTACTTTCTAAAGGCGCATAGCACCACCACTAAAAAACAATTATTTTTTTACACATGCATGCCTAATGAACAAATTGCCTAAGAACATTAGTTTATTTAGTCATAATCACATAATTGGATAATAATCAGTGGGCGTAAAACATTTTAATTAAGTTATTTACGCAGTTTCATGTTTGAAAAGTTAATTATCTCAAATCACTAACTGTAACAACGTACAAATCACAGTGAAAGTGTTGACTGTATAAAAAATGGTGTAATCGCAGTATAATTACCTCGTTGGGTTCCGAGAGTTCGAAAAGATCCAGCCGGTTTGCGTTCCATTGGGTAATGACGTTTCGTAGGGCTTCCCTTTCGAGAGTCCTACGGTCGCCTGTAGTGCCGTGCATTCTAGCACACCCTGTAACAATAAGGCAAAAAATAAGCATAAAAAATGTGTGAAACAGTACATTTAAAATTTTCACAGTACAAATAATTCGGACTGTATTTTCTGTAACACTGTAGCACCTACCCATTCATTAAATTAATACAATCAGATAAAACTTCTCCCTATTTCAAAAATGTTCTCTTCAGGGCAATATCCTTAAATTCGCCTTAGATATATGTATCTCCAAAATTTTGATTTTCATCGACACTTACGTGTACATCTTCTTATATTATATTCTATTTATCTTTTTAGCACTGAAAGATATTAAGCTGTTTAAAGCTTATTTCTTAACGCAGTTTCCAGTTTTTAGTAATTTGAAACTTGGAACTTTCAAAAACACATAGAAGACCTATGGAACCAATTGCGGAGAAACACAAAGGCAAGTTCTGCAACCCAACACGCCATATTTACATTTCATGCGGACGGGACCTACAGCTCACGCTGGGGTTCGAGCTATCACAAACATACATATTCTGATTACATACACAACTAGCTTCGTCATCACTACGTGTGCTAAAAGTACGGTGTGATTACATTACATTAAGAAATACATACGAGGGTTGGTTTTTATATTTCGGGATTGGGCAACCCTAGTGCTGCCATCTGGCAACTGACGTCTCTATCGTAAAGTTTGACATTTTTGACGATATACGTAATTGGAACGTATTGACGTACGAGTGCTATTTGTGTTGTTTACAGTAACTTGAAAAATTCACATCGGCCAAAAAATGGAATTAAGTAAATCGTGAATATTTTCGTACGATTATTTTTTACAACTTTCGACGTGGATTAACTCAACAACAGTGCATGAACTTAATTCGATTATTGGCGATGAAGCACCGTCAAGGACCAGTGTTTATCGATGGTTTACCCAATTCAATCGTGGCCGTAGTTCGCTCAACGACGAATTTCGTGAAGGTCGTCCAAAATCGGTTGTTTTTCCGAAAAACATTGATGCGGTGCGTGAACTGATACTGCAAGATCGTCATGTGACTTATCGTGAGATTGAGGTATCCTTGGATATTAGTGGGACCAGCATTCATTCAATATTGCATGAACATTAGGTCGTAAAGCCCATATAGTCCTGATTTGACACTCAATGACTTCTTTTTATTCCCGAACATCAAAAATAAATTGCGAGGTCAACGTTTTCGGACACCTGAAGAAGCGGTTGATGCGTTCACAATGCAGGTTTTGGAGATACCTCAATCGGAGTGGAAAAATTGTTTCGAAAATTGGTTGTTCACACTCATGCAAAAGTGTATTGATCTTCACGGAGAATATTTTGAAAAACAATACATTTTCGATGATAAATATTTGTCTTTGTTCTCTAATCCCGAAATATAAAAGGCAACCCTCGTAACACCTTTTTGGCCTCTACGACTTCACTAATATTGAAGAAAATTCTGAATATTTGGAAAGGTGGCTTTTTCAAAGTCGTGTCATTTTTTGCCAGGCGTATCCACATTATGTACGTAAATTGGCAATTTGTGAGAAACATTGTATCAGAGCCGCAAGGAAGTATTTTGGCGTCCGAGGCAGACCACACGAACGGCGCCCCTTTATGAAGTACTTTAAAAATGTTGATTGCAGCTTAAAATTTAAAATTTAATAAGTGGACGCGACTGCCTCCCTGGACTTTCCCATACTGGAAACTGTTCATATCATCTTTATTCAACAGTAGAGTTATTTTCCTCAAAACGGTTGTTCAAGTGCTATCCTAAAACCTTGCCTCGTAACGAACAGACTTACAAGGTTTGTAAGAAGTCCCGCCAAATATCTGCGGTGCCCCTTAATTTCCTTTTAATATGCAACCAGGCATACTTCATTCTCTAACTATATACGTCGCGCGGTCTAACTAGTACCGATCGCTGTTGCTACCGAGGAAAAATTTTCTAAGTCCCTGGAAATTATATTTTGTAGGGCATAAAAAATCGATTTTTTTATTTTCGCGGAAAAAGATTCTTTGACGCAAACAAATAACAACCGTTAGAATAAAAAAAATATTTTTCTAAAAAAGAGGGGGGAGGGGGCCGGTGCGCTTACGTATATCCACGAGTGTAATATTTCTTTGCATATTCATATGCTCCATTACGTACTGAGCGATTCAGTGAAAACCCCAGCTTCCTATCTTTTTTTCGTTTATTAATTAAAGGAGTTTGAAGTTTCAAACTTCCAAGCTTCGTAGAGGGCGCCACAGGAAAATTACGGAGTTCTTCAAAAAAACATATCGATAGCCCCTTGCGAGGTCTATCGACATATGAAATTTAAAAAAATTCATTGGAGCAGTTTTTGAGAAATAATTTTTTGAAAATTTCCAAAATTTTGAAAATTCGTAATTTAGGCCCCTTATAATTTTTCAAAAAACTTTTTATATCACCTCATTTTACCCTTCATATACTATTCAGAAAATAAAAATCATTTGAATCGATTCATCCGTTTTCGAGTAATTGGGCGTTAAACTCAAAATTTTCAAAAAATCATAGCGCCCTTCAGTTTAAAGCTAGCGAGTTCGGCAAAAAACTAACAGATTTGTCTTATGACCCTCTATCGTTATCCGTGATAAAAGTTTCAAAATTTTAATCACGAAAAAAGTGATACCAAAAAAACATGCGTAACTTCCGCTTCCGGTTTCGGATTTTTTTGAAAAGCTTATTTTTTCGATGAATTTTCGATACACCCCCGCATTCCAAAGCGCATCAAAATCGGAACAATACTTTCGGCTGTAGGAGCGTCACATACGTACATACGTACGTACATACGTACGTACCCACCCACAGACAGACATTTTTTAAAAACCACTTTTTTGGGTTCCTAGAGACCCAAAACGGATATATCCGTTAAAATCTCGATTTCGAAAATTTTCATGATTTCAATACTTACCCTATACCTATAAGGTATGGGAAAGTAAAAATATAATATTTCTAGTATACATTTATTAATAATACATATACAAAGTCGAATTGTTTGGCGGCTCTGCAGGTTGGCGCCCTGAGGCGATTGCTTTTTTGCCTCGCCAATCGCAGCGGCCCTGCATTCGATCTGAATTAAAATATTGCACTACTAAAGTGACCAAGTATTTTTTCCTTGCCAAGACAACTTGTCTAACGCGTCCGCTTTTAATTCCGAATTCTTTCAAGTGTGTGTTCCTCAGTGGATCTTTAAAATATGTTCACATTGAACATTTCATCGATCACTTACTACATGCATACATACACACGTATCTTAGACATACAATTTTTTGATTCTTAAAGATCAAAAATGAACATTTCTCTTGACTTTTCAAATTGTTCGTTCATAAAATCAGTGTTTTTGCTATCATACAAAATAGGAAAAAAACTCTGAAAAAACTATTGCATATTCAACGCAACATACAACGAAAACAAATGCAATAAACAATTTAGATAACGTTTGTTTGCATATTTCGGAATGTGTAGCAGTGGAAGCGGTTAAGTATATATCAAATTTATGCACTCAAAGTCAAGTGTTTTAGATAATAAAAAGATATTTTAAAAGATTTAGAAATTTCTGAAGTGTTTCGGCTAACTTTACAATTAAGTGACTTCAAAAAGATCCTGGATTTTTAGACACTGTGGTAAAAGCTATACAGAAAGAAAGTTACAATGAAACATATTAATAAAAAAATAATATTGTGTAAAATTGACTTAATGCTTTGAATTCAGTTATTTTTGGTCTTCGAGATTTGGAAACAACATTGTTTGAAATATTTACAAAAAATTTAGGATTACACTGTCGCTTGGTAATTCCACTTATATTTCCATATACAGTACAATCGTGATAATGTGAACCAACATTTCTCTATTGACCTCCGTATATTTTGAATAATAAAATGATTTACTATCTTGTTAACTACACCAAGCGTTAGCAATCAGAATCAATACAAATTAAATTATAAGTAATTAAAATACACTTCCATGTGAACTAAGGAACTAGCAGATATAACAATTTTTACTTCGTAACATCGCACACCATATATTATAATATATATTAACAGATAATTTTATTAACTCAAACCTGTGGAGGTTTGAACGTAATATTTCTAGTTGCAAATCTAGTAGTATTTACAATACGCCATACAAACTAACGTAAAACAATCAAATAAAAAATATATACAATGGGAAGGACAACTTGAAAGATTTATAATATTTCAGGAGTTTACATACATTTTACCAAATCTAAAGCGTAAAAAAAAACATTAAAATTTCAATTTCAATTCAATTTCAAAACTGTCTAATTAAAAAATACTTCTAAAGCGATCGAAGAATTTTGTAAGATTCTTCTTTAGTGTAGAATGGGTTAGCAACTAGCCGTAAATTTTTTAACAACTTGATTGTCGTAATAAGAAGATAATGAGGATATCAAAAGATAATTTCAAATTATAATGTTTAAGAAATTAAACGTAAATTATATGATTATATTGTCATCCTTCTTTACGTTATCACGTTGTATAACCTCTTGCTTCTAGTTTCGTTCGCTTCTCATATTCCCCACTCCATCTTAAAACAAATCTAGATAAAATACATAAATTCCAATAATTTCCATGACATGTATTCTTGTTTATTATGAATTTAAACACTAACATTGTGTTGACTTGAAGATCATAATTTAAACATTGAAGTAAATTTAATTCGTTTACGATCAGGAAGCAGTGCTTTAGCTATATTCTCTTCAATATCACTGCTTTCCATGAATTATCATACTTTTTTAGTATAATTTTTAAATAGTTGTAATTGCAAACAACTTCTAATTATACATTCCATCATTCTCATCTCTTATAGTTAGAGATATATCAAGTTTAAACATTGGCTCTTCCATTGTTTACCTGTTGAAGGTTGTACTTGTGTAATCTGTACATACAACTTTACATTTCCGGATAATAATGTAGAATTGCTTTGGAGCATAAATAACCACTTATTAAATTTGGATTCGCTATGCATATACGCATTTCCATTTAGACTACAAAGATAAATAATTTAAACAGACGTAAATTGATAAATAATTAAAAGGCACACAATAATAAAGGAAATATTTATCCAGTTTTTTTTGTTTTCTTGTTATACTTATTCAATTCTATGAATAACGATTGACTGTTTACTAATTCTTGCATAAATATGTCTTATTTACGACGAGACCATGGCACAAGTTATTATTGTCCCATAAAAACGTCGTTTGTGAATTCATTAGTAGCAGAGCGATAGATTCTGCATGAATCTATAATGCAGCTATTTTATACACAAGAGTATTTCCTACATACTGCGTTTATGTTTATATGTATATACAAGAAACTTGCATCCTTTAATTCATCATGCAGCCACGAGATGCGTGAAAAAGAAGGTCAACGGTGGAATCTGGTTCTGCTGATTATCGCAGACTTTTGCGTCGTTTTTACCAACATGGCATTCCTGGGCGTTGCATCACGATGAATAGATTATTTATTGTCTCTATTTGCATTGTGTTGTTAATCGTTTTTACCGTGAACAAACTTCCATACTAGACACATACATCTAGTCGCTTCGAAGAATTTGTTTCTAGCGTTTTCGAAGTCTACAAAGTACACTAACATTTGTTGCTCTACCTACGACACAACTAATAAAAATGGGCGAAAGTGAATGATAATGTTGGGACATTTTCAGAACGAGAAAAACACATTTTGTAAATGCAGAAGTTGTTCATACCTACACAAGAACCATAAAACGAGAATACCAGTATGCCATCCATAAACCTATTAAAAATAATTTTTTTCATTTCTCTAAGAGGAAGACGTACGAGCTAATGGAAGTACAATGGAAGTATGCGATTGTGCATACGGCAATGTGTAAACATATATAAAACTACATGGGTACAACGAAAACCCTCTTTCCACCACTAATTGTTTCAACTTTAAGAATGGTTGGCAATCGGGCGGAGCTAACTCAGTAAGATTGACATGCCAGCAAATAGTACTTCAATTTACTGAGTTTTGCAATGGCAGCGACACTTGTATGGGCACTTGAAAGAAAATGATCTTTTTCGTTCCCAAACCTCTTTACCAAACTTGATCTTTTTCAGAAGGTGAGCCTAGTACATTCTCATTATTATCAAATTTTAGCAAGACAACCTATCAGTAGTATTATTATAACATTTCCCAAAGTGGATGCCATTATCATTTCCAGCAGGCATTGCCTTCTGCAGTGGTGAAAAATTGCCATTTATAAAATTATTATCCTGTTATCAAATGTATAGCAGTGGACCTAATTTCGTCTGTGGTTATGAATCGACGAATAAACTCAGTTTTCCCAGTCACAGACCCAGCCCGAACCAAAATTCTTTGCCGACAACACCGCCACCTGGTCCTCCCGCATCACTTCCGAATTAGCTTCCCGAGAAATCCAAAGGGTCCTCAATAGAATCCACACTTGGACCTGCAAACCCTCCTCCATACCTACAACCCATTCACCGCCCAGTAATCCAATACCAAGTCCTCATCTATGCCAACCTCACAGCCCATACCCTAGCACAAATTGTTAATGACAACATTCTTCCCACTCGATCTCCGACACACCAGAATTCTACTTCACGAAGGCACACGCACCACCCCCATCTGCCACCGCCTCCACACTCCAAAAATCTTACATTACTCCCCCACAGCCCTCTTATCAAGTCTATTCTCAGACCTCCCCGAATACCTTCTCGCCTTCGTAGAAAACACCCCCCTAACCATGCGATGAGCATGGTTAATATCCAGTTACAGGAAATGCTACACCAATTTTTTATCAATTCCAGATAACAAGAAGCCACAACCACCACCAAAAGACGATCCAAGACCCCCACCACCAACCCGTAGACAACTGAAGAAAGCAAAACCCTCACCTCCTCGACCACGAGCAGACGCAAGGACCCACTAGAAGGAAGGAAGCCCTGGGCTGAAGAGGACGAAATTCTATAACGGCTCACCTAATACTAATTAAAACACAAGAAAAAATTACATGTATTATAGTATAGTTCTTACGATGAGCATTTTTCGGTTTCGGATTAGCGCTTTATTTGCATAGCACAAACTGAACGCATTTCTGTCTTTGTTAGTTGCTTGCAGATTAATATTTCCGACAAAGACGTATGTTGTAGTGACATCTGCGAACGAAACAACACCAAAACTGTACGTGTGGCGTATTCTATCGGCTGGCGCGTTTAGTAGAAAGAAACAGAGATACTTGAAGAATGTCACGCTGATGCAGCCAAACGTCGCTACTTAAATCTGTTTCCAGCAGTATTTAATTTTTTTTAGAGGATTATATGTCAATATTTTATTTTCAGAAGTGACCTGTGAGAGTTTTTATTTACCATGTTGTTTATTGTAGAAATTTATTTTATAGTTAATAGTTATATATCTTTGAACAAACGTATGTAATATCAGTTTTCTTACTCGTAAAACAGCTCAGATGTTCTTGAGAAATGGGTTTTCGTAGTGGCTTTCCATTGTCAATTGTTAGCAAACACGACACCCATTTTGCCAATAGCTTTTTCATACTTAATTCTACAGTTACGATATGAACTGCACGTTCATCTAAATGTCTACAGCTTAAATAATTTCGGAAATCTTTAATCAGCAATCCCGTAAAGTCTAAACCCATATCGTAGGGTTTTCGATGATTTCAGCTGTTATTGCACTTTTTGAACATCCAATACGAGGGTCGTCGTCTTCAATCCTCTACTTAAATACGGTTGAAAATCAAGCAGCGATTCACAAAAATATTTTTCTTGTTGGTAAGAATTTCCGTTGCAGGCAAAAAATATTTAATTACAAGCACACAAATAGTTTATTACAAAAGCTGTTCACGAACATTTATCTGATAATTGACATAATGATTTGTTATTTCACAACTGTTCGTATGAACGGAACAGTTCCTTGCAGTAATAATTTTAAAATAGCTAAAACCATTTATACTCATTTCGAGACCTTTTCCAATGATCATAGCGTATATTTATAGACATACTAATTGTTAGTTTTATTAAGCTACCAAATATTTAATGAATACAAACATGCTAATTATTTAATCATATGTAGGTTCCAAATTTACACCCTCAGCTGCGTAAATAGTTGCTATAATATGAAGAAGTTTGGTTTTATTTTGCTCACATTATCACGAATTAAGTTTAGTACTTTTAAACATTCAACCAATTCGGACAAAACGTGCTATCCCATTAGAAAATGATCCAAGCTATTTAATCTCTCTTTTGGTATATCGTAGGGATGGGAAAGTGGAACCTAAGCTAAGTTGCCCCGTGTGTGATATATGCACCTGATTTGGCCTCTTAATGGGTTCAAGTTACAGACACACGTGTTAGGAGGTTCTTGGATGTGGGTATGATACAGGCTTCTGGTGCAACAAAACGCCGAAGGGTAACGCACCTCCAAAAGCCTCTTTTCGAGACGCAAAGCAGACCTGTCAGATGTGTTTACGTCTAGCATTCCGAGATAGCCTATCGGCCACCATTTAACTTTTTAAATAAATCCTAAATACCTAATGTGTTCTTTGGAGTTTTGGGGAAGATATTTTTACGATACAGCTTGGTTTTTTGGAGAAATGAAAACAAACCGGCGTCTAATTTTAATGTAAATGTTTTGAATGAAAACAAACCTTAATTTAGATGTACATTCCTACACTAATATATTTTTTCTATCTAATTTTCTTCTCGAACTCGAACACTACGCTTTTTTAAATCTTAATTTTAGTCTCATAGTTATTGTGCAAAATTGAATTGTCTAAAACGAGGTGTAATTCAACAAAAACGAGCGTAACAAATGTACCCGAGACACGAACTCTTTTGTCATTTGTGACTTTTCATGTTCGCGGAAATTCAAACTCAATGTGCCTTTTGAAGGCTGAAATTGCGTGGGTGCAATGAATTCGCAGAAGCTAAAAATAGCAAACTTAATCATACAAAAAATGCCGGGTAAGCACTATTCATGGGCTTTAAAAGCTTACTTCCGCGAAGATGAGACCGACCACCTGCTCCAACAACCTGCAAAACGGAATTCCAGTGATGGTTCAGGTTACGGTTTCTTTATCGAACTTGCCACCATTAGCTTTGTGGCGCAGATGGAAGGCAGGTACATCTACATGAGATTGAGATATTACACATATAATGTTTATACAGTCAATAACCCTAAGAAAATTTTAGCTTGTACTATAAATAAGACATACCTTCATCTATCTGTCGATACATTTACATGAATATGCTATAAAACGGCAATCCACGTTATTAGTATGCTTGAATTACTGTTATTGACAGTTCTATTTTATTTTCTAACGAGGTGATGCTGAAGACGCGAAGAATTTTAATACAGAAAACTATATGCGTAAAATTTGTATACACATTTACTTTTACAGTCCTATTAGGTTAATGGAAATCACTGCCAGGTTCAAATCAATATTGAAAAACAATCAAAAGAAAAACTACGCCTGGACTTTTCTTATACATCCCATTATACAACGTTTGTAAATTTAATTCCTAGATTGACGGTGTTGCACTGCAGTCACATGAAATTATACAAAGTAAAGCAGCATATAATAGTTCGCAGTTTAATCAATAGAGGGTGGTCAAGTAAAGATCGAACAGCTGTTAGGTTCCGTGCAGGACGCTTGCGCATGCATCATGTTTCTGGCAATCGTCATGGAGCAACGAGCGAATATTAAAAGTTGCTGTAAATTAGGGTAAACTCCAATAGAAACTAATCAAATGTTGAAAAATTTGCATGGTGATAACAGCTTAAGTCAAAATAGTATTTGAATGGTTTATACAAACGTTTCAAAGATGGATGGATGTTTAAGATTTCTTAAAATGCAGCTGCAATTGCAAAAGTTGCACCTCCGAATGATAGATGAATTGAACATCAGTAAAGAGACGTTTTGACAAATTCGTCGCACACAGTCTCATGGATGAGCAAAATCAGAGAAGAGAGGTATCGTGCACAGACTTCGCTCAGACTTGTCATCACAACAATGCATATTTTCTTAACTGTATTTTCACTGGTGATGAGTAATGGATGTTTCAGTACGATTCTGATACGAAACCCCAAAGCATGAAGTAGATTGGAAATCAACACGAAAACCCAAAAAGTTTCATTTACAACATTTCACAACCATGTTGATTGCCTCTTTCGATATATAGGCTGTGATTAATCCATAAGAAAGTGTGCCTTAAGGACAAACAGTACTTCGCGCATTCTACATTGAGCCAATGAATAGATTATTGCAGTGCACTTCTCGAGCGCAATTTCCAGAAGTAGTTAGCTTTTGTTGCGTAACAATTTACCTGCCCATTCTACACTGATTGTAAAGCCATTTTTCATTAAATACGACGGTGTTGGGACCAATCATCCAGTTGACTTAGTACCAGCGTAGCTTTTCTCTTTCTTAAAGTGAAAACTGTTTTCAAAGAAAAACGATATCTGAACGTAGAAGATATTAAGGAAGATTTAAATCCTAAATTGAAAGAGGTTAATTCGGAGACCTAGCCGACCGTTCTCAAAAACGTTTAAAACCATAAGTATATTAAAGTAAATGGAGATTACTTTGAATAAATATCGTATATTTTCGTGTTGTTTAGATTCTTTTATTTTATTGTGTCAGTTCGGGAATTGCTAAAGCTCTATATAGATTAATTTGAGGCACAGATATCTATTTTCAATTTTCAGTTTACACTACTAGAAGTATCGGAATCTCTTCTACGTGCAACGTTAAACCGAATATGTGTAGGCTTCTAGGAGTTCGTATCACTTCTTATATAACCGGAAGTAATACAATATCTGTAATATTTGATTGACAACACAGAAGAAAATTGGCATTGGAAATATAAATTTTAAACCAATCACATTAAAAATGTATCATAACTAAACTCTATAACAAATGCGCATAATAAAACCCCTACAGTTTTTTAAAAAATTGTTTTTAACAATAGCTGGTTTTTGATTGTAACAACTACGCGTTGTTCAGAAAAAACATAAATTTACTAATTTTGGGACACACCCTGTAGTGTCTATCGTAAGTGTCTGCAGATATTTAAACCCATACCATATTAATACCAAAAACATCAGCTAGCATTATTTTATCACAGCCACTTGACTGAAATTTATCAAAAAAACTCTACACGTATTAACTTCAATGAAATACAAACATGTAAAAGAATTCCGGGATATTAAAAGGTATCTTGCGTATATCGTAGTCCACTGAAATTAGATGTCAAGAATTCTTGTTTTAATTTTGCTACATCCAAGATAGTTTCTACCCTATATCTGTGGTAACGGTTTTACTTTTAGATTAGTTTTAGTTTTCTTATATTTTATATTTTTAACGTATCTATGATATGTTGCTTTTAGCCTTCTTGTACCATAGGAAGCTTTCGTGCATTTTTTTATTTTATTTGCACACATCGTTTATAAATAAGTAAAACTGTAATAATCAATTTATTTATTATAAAGCAATTTCTGATGTTCTTACACGCATACTTGTCCTGCGTGGTGCATTCATATTTCGGAACCCTGTTTTGTGTTTCCCGTAGCTTCACTGTAACGAAACGTAAACTTACTATTTTACTACATAACACTATTAACGAACATTTAAAATCTGTGCCCAGTAACAGGTTTAGTAATATTTAATAACCAGCAATTGCTTGAATAGTATTAAATAACCAAATGGCTGTCATTTAAAGTGATAAATTTACGTTCTCACGCAGCCGAAGTTTGAGTACCATTCAAGAGGTTCTCAAGTATTTTCGGAATTTACAATTTTGGTATTAACGCTTATTTCTTTTAACTATCATGTGCCTATGTGCCCTATAGTGTTTATGTGCCTTGTAGTGCCAATGTGTCTTGTAGTGCCAATGTGCCTATGTGCATTGTAGTGCCTATGTGCCTGGTAGTGCCTATGTGCCTTGTATATTTAAAATAAGAATTTATTTGAAACCGAAAGAATGTAACATGTACAACAACTAACTAGATATGAAATATCAATAGAAGAATCTAAATTTCGAAAATGAGTTTTTTCATAAATTTGCCGTGTAGATTACTCTTCTATTCTCTTGATAAACCATTAACATAATCAGGTAGTACTCTAACCCAGGAGACGATTTTTGCAAGTTTTCGCTTACAGTTGCCACCAATATAAAAACGACCCAAATAAATTAAACAAAATGCACACCATACGTTTATTATTCGCGTGTGGCTGCAAACAACAGATATTAATCATCTGGAAAAAATGATGCTTTGAATGGGAATCTGCCAAACGCATCCAATTTATTCATAAATTTGACAAGAAGTGTAGTTGAGGGATATAAATTCCACCAGGGCAGCAATGGTTTTGCTCGCTATTTATTGAGCATCGAGTACGCGTCCTGTCATTATCAGGAAAAATCACATACATGAACAAGTGTACTCACTACAGAACGAGTATCAGCGAATAAATAAAATATTGAAATCGATATTTACAGGTCCATTTCAACGGATTGTTCCGAAATCTTTGACAATTGCTTCATTTGGATAGACAAAGATAGACAAGCTTAATGCGAATTATGGAAATGTTTTTTTCTAAACGAAACGCGTTCTTGTATATTTAGCAAAAAACAATAAACGGGAGAAAATCTCCAAAACAGATATAAAGTATATGAAGAGAAGCCTACTCCCACTATCATCGTGTAACCATTAGGCAACACAACTTACAACACTTAGGGCAGTTGGGGTTGTCCAAGGCCTAACAACAAAGCCAGCCAATTTTTTTTAAATCGTTGACTTCCTTATTATATAAATTTTCTGCATAACCACAAGTGTCTGGCTTATGGATTCTAAAAGCTGCTGAAACTAATATTAAACGACATGTTTTTACAATATACAGTGTAATTGCTTTTAAAATATAGAAAATATTAATTGAATTGTTTTTTTTTAACTAAGATTGTATTTATTATATCTGTGCAGAATCTCTTTTTAGTCCCATCCACCCTTGAGATTTCCCTTATAATTCCAAATATCGAAAAATATAAAGGTCAAATTAGATAAATATTTTATATAAAAAAAAATTATATTTATCGTATTTTTATACGATCGTTTTTCTTAAATCCTGTTGTCCTGATTATACCATATACCTACTGCCGTACACGGGCCGAAGACGTTCGTGAGACTTCATATAAAAGTAGTTTTGGTTGTCCAGAAAATAGTATTTTTTGGTTTATAGCCAACCATTCATTATTTTGAGGTATGTAACAAACAAACTGGAAAATTAAAACTGCATTTACAATAACTAGGTTTTTCGTAATTATCTGAAAAATAAAATAAGCGAAAAGATCTCTTTGAGTTAAGTAGAACGAGAAAATACGAGGACTGTGATCATTAATGCTAATAAGTATTTTTTATGAAAAAGTATACATTCAAAAGGCAATACGCCTTCCTTTAAGTCATCACGTCTGTACACATTAATGATATTTTTTAATAACGCCAAAAAAATAATTGGTGGATGTTTAAATCTGAAGATCTGACAGGCAACTTCTATTGGAAGAAACAGTGTATACTTGATAAGGTGAAGTATTCTGTATCTAAAAGCATTTAAAACATGATCCTGACTATTCAGAGTGAAGTTTCAAGTCTTTATAGCTACACAATTTTACTAAATATTCGATATTATCTTACAGGTTTAAGAAGAAAATACATATGCCTTCTCCAGCACGAAACAAAAAAGTTCATACAAACATATTGCTGAAATTAATTTATTACCGAGATATTAAAAGTTAAAGATAAATAGCTAAAAGTCCGAAGTTAATCAAGTAGTCGTCAATTGCATATCGTTTATTTTTTGTTAGTTGATTAAACATCTGTCATTAAATCTGTTGATTAGTATTAAGTAACCTGTTCTACTAGTTCATGCTCGTTTTCGTGTGAGCTAATAGTACTTTGAAGACTCTTCAATTCGTTATTGTTTAATTTATAGCGAGGTACGTAACAATGGCGCTGCTGCTGTTCGATGATACCATGAAACATTTCCCACTAGAAAGATACCAAATTGTAAAACGTTTGAAGCCATTGAAAAACGTCTTACAGACACTGGCACGCTAAAGCCTGGACGAATAAACGCGGGTGGGCAAAGATTTCGACGAACTGCAAACGTTGAAGAAGGGATACTCAATGCTGTTCAGTTATCTCTTAGCACTAACACCAGAAGATTGTCACTTCCTTTTAATGTATCATGTACAAGCGTATGGCGAACATTGCGTGAGCAACAATTGTATCCATTTCACGTTACGCCTGTGCAAGATCTGTTACCAGATGATTATAACAAGCGCAGAAATGTCTGCCAATGGTTAAATCGACAATGCACACGTGATCCTAACTTCTGAGCTGCCTGCTGTGTACAGATGAATCATGCTTTACAAGAAATGGTATTACTAATTTTCGAAACACCCATACTTAGAACGAAGAAAACCCTCATACAACTGCTAGTATGCATTACCAACATACCTTTTCATTAAATCTCTGGTGTGGTCTTCTGGGTGACAATCTCATCGAACCCTTCTTTTTACCAACAAGGCTTTCAGGAATACTTGCATTTTTTGCAAAATGATCTGTATGACCTTCTAGAAGACATTCCGATTGCCCCTGCTCACTCTTCTCATTTTGTCACTAATTATTTAAACATAACATTATGATAATCGATGGGTTGGTCGAAACGGACCTGTTGCATGGCCACCAGGATCTCCTGATCCAACACTATTAGATTATTTTGTGTGGGGCTGGATGAGGTCTATGGTTTATTCTACGTCTATTGGCACACACGAAGAGCTAAGGAATCGCATCGTGGAAGCAGCAGCAACTATCAAGGGTCGTCCTGATGTTATAAGGCGTGCCAGAGAAGCATGGATTCGTCGTGGTGAATGCTGCATTCCACAAAATTAAGACCACTTTGAACAGTTACTCTGAATGTTGTATTTTTAAATAAATATCTTTAACTTTCAATATCGCGGTAATAAATTAATTTGAGCCATATGTTTGTATCAACCTTTTTTGTTCATTTCGTATTGGAAAATCCATAAAATAGTGCCGTCTAATTCTGAAACACCCTGTATAAATGGGTTGACTCAAAAAAACATCTGTAAGTTGGTTAAGATACATTCAACTGGTCTGTCATGATAATTACAGCCCTGAAGTCTCCAAACCCACAATGACTCAATACGGAATTGTCCGCTGTAGTTGACCTGTGTTATTCAAGTTATTACTCTTAAAGTATCCATTGCTACAAAGAAATTATAAACACTGGCGCCTACACAACAGGCCACCAGAACTAATAAATGGACGGCAGACTCAACAGCAGACTTTAATACAAACAAGAACGAAAGTAAAAGCGGCTACGGTTAATAAAATATTTATGCAGTAATTTTGCACGGTTAAATATTACTTTCAAACAAACATCCGGTTTATGAGTGCTCTAAATTAATTCATTGTAGAATTTTGTTATGTCTTCTGCATACAAAAACAGTACTCACGTTAGCGGAATTCTATTTTGGGACATTAATTTTCTAGGCTACCATATAACATGTTCCAAAAATCTAGAAACGCCTCGCAAAAAAAGGAATGGTTCCCTCACCTACTTCCCCTTACCAGTTGGACCCGTGGGATCAAATGATAAAAAATGTGTTCAGAAATATATCAATATCAACCAACTCGAATACAAAAACGTGAGAAAACAAGGATTTAAACAAAAATATACAATTAAAAAATAAAAATGGATCACTATTCTTGTTGAAGTTCCTTCCAGCAGGTGTGGTCATGGTAGGCTAAACTGCCTGGGAAAATTATAATTTACAATAAAAGTTGGATATCTGTGGGGGCACCAGCGCCAGGGTTATCCTATTAGTAGGTTATCTGCATGCAATTTTATTGCTACTTTTCAGACAGAGCGTGACGGAAGGCCTCCAATCATTAAAATAGGTACAGTTCGAGACTATAAAATTCGACTTTTTGATGCATTCTTAATGGACTTTCTCGTTAAAATGTCACAGAGCCATGGCTTGAAGTGTGTAATTATGAAAGTTAATTGCTACTACCGTAATAACCTAGTAGATAAGAAGCGTGAAGGGTAAATAAAACCATTAAGCTTCATGATAAAATAAAACCGCCAGATCTTTAAATGAGTGAAGAGAAAATCCTGTGGTAGTTGAAAAAGACTGAACAAAAATACAATTGTAAAAACAAATGTTGGTGGACAATTTCTTTTACTATTCTTATGTTATTTGTTAAAGGACAATATAAACATGTTAGAATAATTTACTTTATTTATATAAAGCATTCTCAAGCAACGCAACGGTTTCACTTAAGTCAACCTTACTTTTAATACAAAAATATTGCTGTTATCACAATGCTTTTTTAAGTTTTTTCAAGAACAATTCTTTTTATTCTCTTATATTCTCCGTCATTATATCTACGGAAAACAAAACAATCCTCTAGCAAATAAACCAAAAAACTGTAGGTTTAAATGTAAAATATTTACGGTTGTGTTGTATGTAGAGCAATACAAAATGTGGCTAAAAATATGACAAAAGGTCAAGTACGAAGTATTTTTAAAACAGTTAATGTTTTCGTAGAAAATGGCTCCGTTTCATACTTTTACCCGACCCAGTACTATATTCTCTACCATGTCTCATACCAGATTCATCAACATAAACACCTAGAAAAAATTTAATTTAGAATCCGGCTTTGAAAAAATAAAGATCTAACGAAACATTTTACAAATGGTTTTATATTTGAAGTTTAAAAAAAATGTTTCTGTAAAAGCGTTGTAGCTGGTAAATAATTATCCTAGTAGGAAAATATGGCAACACCTTTAGGAAATAAACATATTCTTGCTACCAACAATAGTAATTTTATTATTTCTGGAATAATAGTAATAATTACAATTTTTAGTAAATTCAATCCCCGTTAGTTCGGGGAATAATTTCTCACAAAATGTAATAATTTCCAGGAATGCCCTTGAATTCAACTTTACGGGCTTCTGATAAAATTATCTTGGTTTTGAAGATAATACGGGGTTCGCCAATGAAGCGGGAAATTTAAATAATTTTTTTATCTTTTTAATGAATTTTTTTGCAGTTTTCTGTCTAGTAAGATATACAGTTTAATTTTTAAAAAATTGGGTTTGGTAGATGGGCGCCATTTCAATCTAAGCACTCTTCTAATATGGATTGAAAATTTTTCATTACTCGCATTAACATATTCGGGTAATGCGTGCAGCTTCTTCTTGAATTTTCAATTTTAGTTCCGGCACAGTTTTCAGTCGATCGACATAAACATTCTCTTTATCAAACCCCATGCGATAAAATCAGGAGATCTAGCCGACCAAACAATGTCCCCATTTTTGGATATGATACGGTTGGGAAAGAGTTCTCGTAAAGCAGCCATGGATGGATACACGAGCAGTATGACTCGTGCTGGAACCATGTAATTTGTGGAAATCCAACCATTTCTTGCATCAGAAATATTTCTGTAACACGCTACCGTAGCGGTTCTGGTATCCCCTTAAAATTTCCCGTTTCACTGGCGCATGCATTACGCTGAACATGTAATGGCGAGTAATGGAAAATGTTCAACACAGACTAGAAGAGTGTGTAGATCAAAACGGCGCCCACCTATCAAGCGTTATTTTTAAAAATAAAATAGCGTATCTTACTTGACAGAAAACTGTAAAAAGACTCATTTAAAGATAAAGACTTATTTAAATGCTACAGTTTTAGAATTTTCCGCTTCACTGGCAAACCCTGTATAATATAATAGTCTGTCTCAAAATTGCGGTTCTTACTGTTTCAATATCCACATGTATTTATTACAACACGGAGCTTTTATGCTATGTTGTCAAACCTCTGTAATTTTCTTATAATTTTAGAATACAACCCCAAATTAAACTTAATATATTTTTTATGACAGCTTGACTCACTTAAAACGGGGTAGGGGGTACGAGATCCCGGATATAAGGAGCATTTGCGAAGGTAAACATTTGTATTTGAATTGTCTACTGTATAGTATTTCTCGGTTAAAGCGTTTGTGTGCAAAAAAACGAGGAGTAATAATTAAAACAGCATTATAATCTGTGTGACTCGGGAAACATTTACGTCCAAGCAAACTGCATCTAAAAGCAATAAGCAAGGATTGAGCCACAAAATGCAGTTTCAATAATCCTTGCAGATACTTTTTTAAATTGAACAATCGCCGGAGTGTTTTTGATCCAATTCTTATAATAACGGTATATTAAGTTCTACGAGCAAATATTTGAATTCCCAAACATCTCGTTATAACTTATAACCTAATTGGACTGTATTTTGATTTGTTCTTCAACACCCGAATAGCTTATGTGCTATTTTTAAAAACACCCTTTAGACACAAATTATAATTATAATTATTCGTAGTTAAGTAACAACGGATTACTTAGCCTTAGTTGCTCGATTGAAGAGCCTCGGTTCCCCTATAATCATTTAATACGATTTAAGGCATCCCCTTATTAATATTAATCTATATAAAATTTTATTTTATAATCCATTATAAAAATATGTTTCTCTACCTGCGCGACACACAAATTTTAAGTAACATTTCTAATAACCCTTTTAAGGGGTCCTGGAAGTGCACTGACACTTTGAAAGGGTTGTCAAGACGAGAATTCCAAACTCGCCCCCTTCGCAGCGCAACAGACAATGAACATCAATTTCCCTCAATGCAAAAACTACAGGACAATCCAAATGTTACAATAGAGTGGTCATTCCCACGGTGCAGGCTGCTCTTCCGAAACAGTGCAGCGAACCAACCCTTCCGGATACAAAGCAATGCGGCGACCGGAGGGCAACGCACCACTAACAAACACTCTTTCATGCCCTGCATTCACTCACTGACACCCCTTCAGTTTTATCTAGTGCAAATGACTCTTGATTTAAATTTACTGCGTTTTAATGAGGGCACTTGATAACCCAAGGGTGAGAAATAAACATGGAGCAGCTCCTCGAGAGTCAAGAGGCCTTCTTCTGGCGAGGCCCTTTGAGTCAGCTGTTTTGTAATGAGGACGTCAGGTGAACTTTCTCGCGTAATTTCCAGCAATTGGTTAGACAAAAAGTGGGCAAATTGCCACGTTGAGAATGCTGCTAATTAGATGAAATCATCGCAACGTCGTTTCCGGTTGAGTTTCTGTTGATATTTCGTGAGGGCGCCGATACACGCCAACAAAAGTGAAATAGACTGGCACTAACCGACACCGATTATTGAACAGGGAGTTTTACAAGGAAATATTGATAATGACTGTTTCAACCATAAATGTAGATATCGGTCTTTGAGAATTAAAATTTGAGATCTGCAAGTTTTAAAGAGTTGCTCTTTGCTCTTCGAGATAAGTAATAATATAATAAGTAATACGATTAAGAAGGCACATTTTGGTGCGACCTTCATGGTCAGTAAGTAATTTCCATAAATAAATAAACAAATACTTAATTTTGTTGTGAATTTTGAAGTTGGCATTGCACCAAACTGTTCAGTCCACCGGGTTCAAGGTTTTAACTAAATTACCTATTACGTTTATGAAATTTACGTAAATTGAAAAAATTGATTTTCTTGCGGAAAGGTAGATAAACCGACGATCCTGTCAAAACGGCAGTGGATAACTGATTAGCTCTCCTCCTCTCCTAACATGATTATATTGAAATAAAGTAAAACGCAAACGACGTTAGAGTATGTACAGTAAATACTTAAATACATAAATTGTGCAATTACTTAACGATTACAATTCATTCCGATTTCATCATTAAACCAACTATGTTTTTCTTAAAAATTGTTGCAACTTCGCCTTAGTGAGTCATCCCAACAGTAATAAAAAGGTGGAATGTTTTGCTGGATTTTCCCACATTTAAAGCGCTGTTTAACTTCAACAACAGTATTTACATTGATCAGATCCTCTGTTTTAACTTTGAAATTATAAATACATATATGTATTTAAATGCAGTGAGTGTGTAAAAATTATTTGTATCTTGTCGACTATAAACGTCGTCAATCATTAAACATTTTCTCTGTATATTTATGTATTCTTAGATCCCATACAACATAGCTTGTGAGCCAACAGAATTTTATTAATATTAAAAATGTTATATTTAGAATACCTATCCACAAATCTTCCTTCAGTCCAGCTAGCGTAAATATATTACACTGTTATGATAGATGAAGAATAATCAATATGGCAATAATATTTAGAATATCTAAAATCATCATCAGGAGATGGGATCAAACATCCCGCTATGTATACCGGAAATACAGAAAATTAGAGAATTTCTTTCTTTAAGAAAAAAAAAGTAATAAACGACAACCTTTGAAAAATCGCTTGGAGGTAACGGCATTAAAATATTGGTAATCGCTAAATCTGAAGCATTCCTTTTTAGTATTTACAATTAAAGCGAAATAGACTTTAAATTTTCAAGATGAAAAATTATTAAATTTGTAGAAATTTTGCGTCACGTTTTTTTATACAGATTGAATCTCTAGAGACTATTATGCTAGTTTTTCAGTAAACAGGAACTTAATACAAGATCTTATAAATCATCATGTAATATTGTAACGTGACAAAAAAATACTTATCTTCAAAATGTATATAAAAAAATTCTTATTTTAAGTCATCGTTGTCAAAAAGACTTGATGAAAATGAATTTTTAATTCTACTTTCTTGAAATTTTTCAATGGCTGTGTCAAGAAAATATAGTTCATATGATCTCGTCTATACGAAATGATTTCTTTTGAAATCAGTAATTGTTGGTAGTTATCAGTATACAGTGTTTCCCAGGAAATTTAATTATAGGCAAAATAGGAAAACATCATTTTTTCAAATATTGTTTCCCTAAACTCTCGCAAAGAATGTAAACTAATCTAATCAGTATGCTTTGATGAGGAGTTATATACATCGGTAAGTTAGGAATCTTTATTTAATGTTTGATTAAAGGTCGCCCGATTTAAGGCCGTTTGATTTTTATTCATGACGCCAGGCGAAAAATATTGTTTATGAACAATTGGCTGAAACTGAGGTGGAGCTCTGATGGCGTATTCAAAATAGATTCAAAACAGCCCATCATTAATCTGGAGAGAAGGTGCTATTTTCATCTTTCCCAATTATAACTTTATAACATAGCATTTTCGGACTTATATATGTATGTTCATTAGAACCTTTTTACTTACTTAGTCCCCCCAAAAAGCTGTAGAAACTTAGCCCCATGTTTTAAAAATTCCCTGTATATTTATTCCAGGTCTCTATTCTAAGGGTACAATAGCGCCTATTTTTGTTTAATTTATAATGATTTGCAACAGATCTGTATACCTCTCGTTTGAAAGAAGCATCGATGTACCAGCAATAGAAACATACAATAAATACATAGTTTTATTATTATACTGACACAGTCGACATTCAACTTTTTTAAGGAAAACCTGATGACATTTGTAATAAACGAGACCCTGTACATATAAAGAAAGCGGCTTTTATTGCTAACTCCATAATTCAACACAGAACTAGCAAATATGCAAAATAAAAGCAAAACTAATATTATAAAGCATGTCAACAAGTTGACGATATTAATATTTTCTTACCTGTATGTCTACGAAGAGAAGTAACAATAACCAAAATAAAAGTTGATGATGGTTCAAGATGCGAAACGTCTGTCACCAAGCTAACTACATACAAAGATGGAAACATAATAAAACTTTCTGATTAAATTTCAACCGACGAGCAAGTGGTTTCAAAAACAATGGAGTTATGTTAAAAGACAATAATTGAAAAAAATTATTTTGAACCATTACATAACTTCCAAAGGAATGCGAATAATTCTCTTTAAAGAGTTATACAAATGGAAATTTCGCAAAACTACCAAATTATTCTCTATTCTCTACGTCAAAAAAAATTTTAATAACGACTTTTTTGTTCTGTAATTCACTTACTGATAGGATGATATAAAGTACAAGTCAAATAAATCAAAGCATATCAATTCTGCAGAAAAAGTAGCATGACGCTGTCTACATCAATTGCATATCCCTTCCACTTGATTCGGTTTGTTCCCTAAATCCCGTGCTAATAGGAACGAGAGCTGCGCTTGTTAATCACATAAAGTGCAAATTCGTATGTATTGGGATGTATCGGAATAATATACATTTAGACCGGCGAAAGAAAATTCAGTTATATACTACATAATTGTATTCCTGCTACAAAAGACACCCAGCCTAGCATAGCGATAATGGACTTAACAACGAGAAGATCTTACTTCAAAATAATAAATATTTAGGTGATTAGTTAATTAACATAAATTATTTATTTGTTAATAAAACTGTGTTATGTTAAAAAATTCACCATAATAATTTATACTACGAAACTTAATTGAAAAGAATCGTTCGCAGATCGATAAAGAAATGTTTACGATTACGGCATTCTAGAAACTAATATCGTGACACTAAATGTGGTATAACAAAAATCCTATGGTCTTTATGTTGGAAATGGACAGGTGAAATAAAACACAATATTGCTATTACCAAATAGAATTATTCTTTATTTAATAGCAATGCGTGGTAATCGCAGTGCTATTACCAAATAGAATTATTCTTTATTTAATAGCAATGCGTGGTAATCGCAGTCAGAGTAGGACAAAGACTAAACTAAAACTCGAAGAACGAAATTAAAATTAGTTTACAGTATTTGGGTGCTTTGCCGTATATCATGTTTCTCTTCTGAGAAAGAATAACGTAAACAGTCAACCCATTCATACACAATATTTATTACGTCTAGCTCACTCATCGACTTTTGTATTTAATGTTCTTGTTAAGACAAGGAATCCAACACTCCCACTCAAAAATCGATTAATATATACATGTACATAAAACAAAACTTCTCTGACTGCATTTTACCATTCTGGGGAAAATATAATAAGATTTATGGTCCAACATTTATTGCTATGGATCAGGAAAAACCCCAAGTAAAACCTGACCAGACCATGTATACGTCTAACGATATACAATCAAAAAAAATGTTATAGGTATATTCAACTAAAATTGTAAATATAACGGATTACAGATACATTGTATTATAATAAAATTACATATAGGAATGTTATTTCAATCCCATTCTTACACGGAGGTTTACAAACCTAGGAGCTGATAGTGGTTTAGTTAGTATGTCTGCCAATTGGTCACCTGTGGGCACATATTTAACCATTACATTTTTCTTTTCTACCTGTTCACGAGAAAAGTGATATTTTATATCTATGTGTTTTGACCTTTTATGGCATGTAGGGTTCTTTGCAATGTTTATACAACCATTATTGTCTTCATAAATTGTGATTGGTTCAACAATATTTATTTTCATGCTGGATAATAATGATTTGAGCCAAATGGCTTCCCTAACAGCTTCAAAAAGTGCCATATACTCAGCTTCCGTTGAAGAAGCTGCAACAGTATTTTGCCGTTTTGAGTTCCAGCTTATTGTACAATTTTCAAAAAGTTTAAACAAATATCCTGTTGTACTTTTTCGGTCAGTTTCATTGCTGCCCCAATCAGAATCAACATACCCAACTATTAGTTCATGATAATCAACTCTTTTAAACGTCAGTTTGATGTCTAGTGAACCTTTAATATATCTTAAGACCCTTTTTAAACATTGCCACAGTTCAGTTGTATTTTTATTTTGATATCTGCTGAGGATGTTTATAGCTATACTAAGATCGGGCCTTGTACATAGCATTGCATACATCAAACATCCGATTAGATTGCGACATGGTGCAACGCACGTTGTTACATCGGAATTTAGAGCTTTATAGTCTAATTTTATATTTAGAGGTGAATTTACAGGTTTACAATCCTGCATTTTGAATTTATTCAAAACTGTTTTCAAATAAGAACTTTGATCTAAAGTTATTGTATCTTTTGATCGTTCAATTTTTATACCTAAAAACAGTTTAATTTCTTTTAAGTCTACCATTTGAAATTGTCTCATCAGATATTGCTTTACAGCTGCAAGGCTAATATTGTTTGCAGTGGCAATTAACAAATCATCTACATACAGTACAATATAGATGTTTTTGCAAATATCACCTTTGTCTAAAATATATATACAAGGATCAACAGAAGAGTTATTAAAACCTCTGTTCTTTAAAGTTTGATCAAACAACTCAAACCAGCACCTGGAAGCTTGCTTCAGCCCGTATAAGGCTTTATTTAACTTGCATATTTGATTGTTTTTGCATTTGACACCGTCAGGGACCTTCATATAGATTTCTTCTTTTAAGTTGCCATTTAGAAAAGCAGTTTTGACATCCATATGATGTACTAATAAATTATACTGATTTGCAAGAGCTAAAATAAAACGAAAGCTCGAGATTCTGGCAACTGGTGCAAAAGTTTCATTATAATCTAGTAAATATTCCTGACTAAAACCTCTGGCTACTAGACGCGCTTTGTATTTGACTAAATTTCCAAATTCATCGTTTTTAATTGTAAACACCCATTTACAATCAACGATGTTTGTATTACTTGGGCGTTCAACTAATGTCCAGGTATTATTGGTCAAAAGAGATTTAATTTCTTCTTTTATTGCAAGCTCCCACTGCAACGTATCATCACGGTTTCTTATTTCATGATAAGATTGTGGAATGGTGCATACTAATGATTCACCGCTTATTAAATAATTTGCAATGTTATCTTCATTATAGTATACAGGTTGCAGATTTGTAATTCTGTCACTTCTTCTCACCTCTGTTATTGCTTTTGATTTATGGCTATCTTCAACTATTTCCAAAGTAGAATCATGCACTAATTTATCTGATTTTAGATTTTCAGTAT
>JABXWE010000788.1:0-35641 GCA_014611495.1 Limonius californicus | reverse complement strand
TTTGACGGTTAAATTTTTCCTCAATGGTAAAGATTTTCTCGTCCGTAAACAGGATTGAGCGATAACGATTTTCGGCGTACCTCTGAAGGAGTGACTTGCTTCTGATTTTTCTTATTGCCTTAAGCCGAGACGTTAACAAGTGTCCAGTACTTCTGCGATAAGCCCTCATACCAAGGTCTTCCCTGATCAGTCGCGACATGGATCTGGAGCTCATGCCCATTTCTTTCGCCATCAAACTTTGTTTGCGAAGAGGATTTCTTCGAATTCGTGCACGAACAGCTTTAATGCGGTTCATGGTCCTCGCAGTTCTTGGACGCCCCGATCGAGGCCTGTCTTGTACACTTTGAGTCTTCTCAAACCGTTCTATAGTGCGATACACAAAGCGTCGACTTATAACCAGTTGTTTTAAGGCTTTGAAAATTGCACTTGCTGAGTGGCCTGCACGATACATAGAAATAATAGTAACACGGTTTTGTATTTTTGATGATTCCATCTTGAACAAAAACACTACTGGTATACATTGAACTCGGTTTGACAGGTACATAACAAAAGTAAACAAACATGCCACCGCAACTTGATTTTATCATTTTTAAGAAATATGAAGACATTACAAAATTTGTGACAGAACTTTTGGCTAGACTAGGTATATACGTTATTCTATTTATTGCTGTTTTTATTTAATGCTATAAATTTCCTTTTCCGTCATCGTTTTCCTCTGTTTCTAGCTATCCTGAAAGTGCTGTTTATATTATCTCCTCATTCTGCCTATTCCTCTCTCTCCATGTCTTTTTTCCTTTTTCGTTTTCCCTTGCACTTAATGTCTTCCTTTACCTCGAATGTCTCTTTTTTCGTTGCCATTTTTCTTTCGTTACTAGTTGTTTTAAAGTGTTGTTTATATTGTCGCCCCCTCTCCCTTATCTCGTTCTACATTACTGGCATTTTTTTTTCGTTTTTCCCTGCTCTCCTATACCATTTATGGCTCTCTTTTGCCCTCTTTTTCCATGCGTAGTTTAATAATGACACTCCATACTTCTTTATAGACCTTTTTTGGTTTACTGTTATTTTCTGTTCTCTTCACAATTTTAATTCTGTTCCTAGTTTTCCTCATAGTTCATATTCCCGCTCCTCTCCTCGATTTTTTTTTCGCTTGCCCCTGCACTTGATCGTCTCAATTTCTTCATTTACCTTCTATGTCTCCTGTTTGTCCTGTTTTACCTAGTTCTCCAATGATCAAACTCCATACTTTTATATACACTTCTTTTGGTTTACTGCCATTATCTTTAATCCTACTTTCTTTTTTCGTTGCCTTTTTTCCTCTGTTACTAGTTGTTATCAAAGTGTTGCTTATATTGCCGCCCCCTCTCCCTTTTCTTGTTCTACGTTACTGGCTTTTTTTTTTGCGTTTTTCCCGGCTCTCTACCATTTATGACTCCCTTTTGTCCGCTTTTTCCATCCGTAGTTTGATAATCACACTCCATACTTGTTTATAGAAGTTTTTTGGTTTACTGCTATTTTATTTTCTCTTCGCAATTTTTCTTCTGTTTCTAATTTTCCTCATAGTTTATATTCTCGCCCCTCTCCCTCCCTGCCACTGTATTTTCTTCGTTTGCCCCTGCACTTATGTCTCCTGTTTGTCCTCTTTTTCCTAGTTCTCCAGTAATCACACTCCATACTTTTTTATAGACTTGTTTTGGTTTACTGTCATTTTCTTTAATTCCCTACTTTGTTTTTCCGTTGCAATTTTTCCTTTGTTACTAGGTTTTTCAAAGTGTTGTTTATATTGTCCTCCTTCTCTATTTCCTCTTTCTACGCTACTTGCATTTTTTCATTTTCCCCTGCTATTCTCTACCTTTTATCTCTTCCTATTGTCCTCTTTTTCCGTCTGTGGTTCAATAATCACACTCCACACTTCTTTATAGATCTTCTTTGATTTACTGTTATTTACTTTTTTCTTCGCAATTTTTCTTCTGTGTCTAGTTTATGTTCTCGCCCTCTCTCTCCATACCTGTCCGTTTTTTATTAGTTTCCCCCTGCTTTTAATAGTCTCAATCTCTTCCTTTGCCTTCTATGTCTCCTGTGCGTTTTGTTTTTCCATCCCGAGTTCTCCAATAATCACACTCCATACTTTTTTACGGACTTCTTTTAATTTCTTGCTATTTTTTGATCCCCCAGCTTTTACCATTTGCTTCTGTTTCTAGTTTTCTTGAAAGTGTTGTTTATATTCTTACTTCCCTTCTCCCATTCTTAATTTCTTTATTTTTCTGTTTTGTTTTCCCTCTTTCTTTACCTTCTATGTCTTCTTTTTTTACGTCATTTTCCATCCCTTATTTTCCAATAATCGCCCTCCATACTTTTTTTACAGATCTTTTTCGGTTTACTGCAATTTGCATCTTCCAACTACCTTTTACCATCACCATTTTCCCTATGTTTTTAGTTTTCCTTGAAGTGTTGTTTGTATTTTCCCCTTCCGCACTTTTGTCGGTTTCTGTTTTTGCTCTTTCGTTTTTCTCTGCACTTAATCTCCTTTATACCTTCTATTTTGATTTCTACCATGTCTAATTCTGCGATAATCGTATTCCGTATTTTTTTATGGTTTGATATTGCTATTTTTCTTATATCCCTAGTTTCTTCTCATTCTCGATTTCCCGTCCCTTCTCGTTTTCGTCAAATAGGTGTTTATTTTCTCACCACTATTTTGTGTTCGTCTTCCCAACATTCCATTTCTATCATCCTTGGCATGATCTTTTTTATATATTGAATTATTGATCTCTTTACCTTATTTACGTTGCTGTATTTCTTGTTTTTTGCCCTTCTGTTCATTTTTAGTGTATAGACGAAAAAAAAAATAAAGATTTTTTCTCGCTTTTCTGTCACAACTTTTCTTCTTTTGTTGTATTGATGTTTTAGTTTTCGACTCATTACTAATCAGGAATTTATTAATTTATAAAAGTTCAATACTAAACAACATTTGCTCTGATCGTTTTTGAAACGGTTAGATTTGAAAAGCTCTACTTGTAACCACATGTTTCTCATTTAAATTATTGTTGGCAGCGCGGCTCTTTATGTTGGCTTTAATTTCACAGAGCTTCTACCGCGATGTACATTATATTCTTACTGTAACTCTTATTATTTAATATATAGACTGTAAATAATTAAGTTATCACATTAATCAGTTCTCATCGTAATTTATGTCGCGAGATGTCAGCTTATGCGGCTTTATTGCAAAAGACTGTTTTTTAAACAAAGGCGGCTAGAGAAAGTCCCACTAATATTTATTTTTTGTTTACTAGCTTCCTCTTCATAACTGCCAAGGAAGTCGTAACGAGAGAAATAAGCCATTTTAAATAAAAATCTTCTTTGAAATATAAGCTGCAATAAGCATGCACAAACACTTTTCAAAAAATTGAGACAAAGAATCGAACAATATATACCTACTAGATTTTAACGACTATTGGATTTTTAAGGTTACATAGTTTCACACAATTTGCCCTGTACGATACCATCGGTGTTTAGCTTTGATGCAGTTACAACGTGACTAAAAAATTTGAAAATAAATTCTTAAATTAAGCCAGAGTAGATTGAAAATTTGTAATATTGTATTTAAAAAAACATTTCTAGGAGCTTCACGCTTCACTTAATAGTTATTTATGATATAAGTGCTAAAAGTGACATTTTATTTTGTGAGAAGAGAAGTTTGGGACACGACGCCGAAGGCGGAGTGTCCCAAACTTCCCTTCTCACAAAATAAAATCACTTTTAGCACGTATATCATACACTATTTTTTCTACAAACACCATTAAAAGTACAAATCAATGCATTTCTTCATTATTAAATTTATAAAATATCGTTTTGAAACCCAATTATTCATGAAGTTTATTGTTGCTAAGGTAATGAAAATTCGATCGTTTCTTGACAAGTAACTTCAAATCTCGTGACAGCGCCGAAGAAAATTTTTTGTTTGCAAGTAAAACACTATCCACCTCAGATTACTTATTCTAACTGCAGTTAGAACTAGTGCTAAAAGTAATTACTTTTAGCACCAGCGCCATACAATCACATTTTAGACACTGACAGCATGCAATTTTTACGGACGTTTGTAGAAAAATAGTTTTGCTTTGTGAGACAGCGTTGGTGTTTAGCTTTAGTGCAGGTACAGCTTGCACTAAGAACTGAAAAAGTCATTTTTATTAGATTTTAAGTATGTTTACCTCTAAAGTGCCTAGAATTTTTTTGAAGGTGCATGCTCTCGTACAGTGTTCCTTGTACGATAGCGTCGGTAGCTAGTTTTGACGCAAATACAATCTGCACTAAATAATTGAAAAGGCAATTCTTAGCTAGTTCAGAGTAGACAGTAAATTTGCAACAATTTATAAAATCTATTCATAATATCCTAACTGCCTACAATTCCTTTATAGTAGTACGTTTTAAAAAATTTTGCCTTGTACTAGAGCGTCGGTGTTTAGTTTTAATTCAAGTACTACGGGCACTACTAACTGTAAAACTAATTCGTAATTGGCTGTAAAGTACTCCCTCCTTCGCCCCAAAGAGCCTGAAATATTCTTTAAGTACGTATTCTCAAGCAATTTGTCTTGTACGATAGGGTTGGTGGTTAGCTTTAATGTAAGCAGAACCAGCACTAAAGAATTGAAAAATCATTTGTTAGTTAGTTCACAATAGATTGCAAATTAGCAATGAATTATTAAAAAATAGTGTTTGAATACTTCGCCTAGAATTTTTTAAGTTCCACGTTTTAAAAAATATTGCCTTGTACGATAGCGCCGGTGTTTAGCCTTAAGGCAAGTACAACCTGCATTAAAAATTGAAAAATCAATACTTAGTTAGTCCAGAGTAGACAGCATATTTGCAACAATTTATAAAAACAATTCTTGATATTATAAACGCCCAGCAACTCTTGGAAGTCCACGCTTTAAAAATGTTTTGCCCTGTACAACAGCATCAGTGTTTAGCTTTAACGCACCTACCTCTTGCACTACGAACTGAAAAACTAATTCATAGTTGGTTTGAAAGTACTCCCCCCCCCCCAAAGTTCCAAAATGTTTTTGGTAGTTACGTACTCTCAAGCAGCTTGTCTTGTACGATAGGGTCGGTAGTTAGCTTTAATGCAAGTACAACTTTTATTAAATAATTGAAAACTACATTCTTAATTCTTAATTAGCTCAGAATCTTAATTTGCAATATAATAAAAGAAATATTTTTCAGTACTTCGCCCTTTAAAGTGCCTTAAATTGTTTGAAGTCCCAAACTTGTAAAAATTTGTTTTATACACTAGCGTCGGTGTTCAGCTTTGATGCAAGTACAACGTATGCTAGGAATTGAAAAACTAAATATTAATTGGTTTTTAAGTACTTCTCCCGCCAAAATGTATTAAATAACTTTCAACTTCCTAGCTTTAAGAAGTTTTGCCCTGTGCGGTAGGGTCGGTGTTTAGCTTTAATGCAAGTAGCCGTTAGCTATTTTCAGTCCATCTTTGAACATAGGCCTTCCTCATTTACCATCATTTTCTTCTATTCTTTGCCTTTCGCATCCATATCAGTCCTCCAGAACGTTTCAATTCGTCTGTAATGGAAGACGTCCTCTAGATCTCTTGCCAATATATGGTCTCCATCTCAATATAGTAGTAAGCCATATGTCGTCTTTCAGCCGTGCTACATGCTACGCAAAGTTCCATTTCTGTTCCGTCACAGCTTTTGCGATGTCTTTAATCTTTTTTTGCCGGATATACGTATTTCGCTTTCCGTCTCTTAGGGTTATGCCAAGCATCTACCGTTCCACGGCTCTTTGAGTAGTTTTCAATTTATTCATTGTTTATTGTTTATGTGTCGGCTCCATACATCAACACTAGTAGACCACATTTATCATAAAGTCGTCTCCTAAGGAGCATGGATATATTTTTGTTTTTTAAGGCATTGCTTAACTTGCCAAATGCTATCCATGCTAACCGTTTTCTTCTGTTGATCTCTATAAACTGATTTTCTTTACCTAAGGTTATCATATGTCCAAGATAATTAATTCTGAACATTTTCTATATCTTTATTATGTATTTTAATATGAGGGTCCACTTTACACATCACTTTAGTTTTAGCAAAGTTCATATCGAGTCCAATTTTAGCAGTTTCGTTATTTAATTCAGTTAGCATGTTTTGCAGATACCCGGGTATTTGGGCAATGAGAACATCATCTGCATATCGAAGGTGGTTTGCTCTTCTTCCGTTGATCATTATACCCTTATCTTTCCATTCTAACTTCCTGAAAACATCCTCCAGAGCAAAGTTGAAACGCTTTGGGCCAGAGTGCCGCCCTGTCTTATGATGCCTCGTTTAATCATAATGTATATTCTTGCAATTTTATGGTATATGTGGCATTAGTGCTGATGTTCCAGTAGCTGTATATATCTGTAGTCATATCTGTTCTGGCGTTTTTTAGAGCGTTAAATATAGATCAATACTCCACAGAGTTAAAAGCCTTCTGAAAATTGACATAGGCCAGACATTTATCTAGATGATATTCCACAGACTGTTCTATTACTACTCTCATAGTCAGTAGATGTTCACTAGTACTGCAGTTCCTTCTGAATCCGGCCTGCTCCGCTGGTTGATAAGCATCAAGTTTGTTGGTTAAGCAATTTGTTATTATTTTAGTAAACAATTTGCAGTCTTGTGAGAGAAGACTAATCGGTTGAGTAGTCTGTGGTCGCTATTTATGGTAAGAGAATTTAATGTGGTTACATCTTTTACACTTGTTTTGTCATTGGACATTACATAATATATTTCATTCTTGGTCTTCGATTCGGGACTGACTCAAGTCCACTTCCTTTATTTTTTCTTTTTAAAGAAAGAATTCATCGAATACAAGCGTAAACTTGTTATACATTCTAGAAGCATGGATCTTCTTTCATTTCTTTCATCATAGCTACAGTAACTGACATATTCTTCATTATTTTCTTGTCTTTTCCATAGTTTGGCATTAAAGTCGCCAATTACTAATTTGTAAGTGCCTATTACATTTGTTCAAGTTGTTTTGTATGTTGTTATAAAATTCCTCCATTTTCTAGTCTCTGTTAGTAGATGTTGGAGCGTAGCACTGGCCGATTTTTAATATGGTCTTTGTATTAATTTGGACAGAAATTGAAGCTACTCTATCCGATTCTCTTTCATATTTAGTTTTGTTCGGGGTTATCTTCTTATTGATTATAAATCCAACTCCTCGTTGACTCTCATCTTCCAATCCTCGATAGTAAAGTGTGTGTCCAGATGGTAGTTGAATACATTCCTCTCTTTTCTTTCTAATTTCACAGAGCCCAATAATATCCTATTTGAAGTTCATATTCTAGCTCATATTGTGAGGCATCACTTAATAATATTCTTCCATTAACCGTTCCTGTAGCCAATGCCATATAATTTTGATAGCTTAGTCCGTCCCGGTGATTCTTAGCACCTCTGGTCCTCATCCTTTTCCATCTGTTGTCATGGCTGGGGCCATTTGGACCGCCGCGCCGGGGACGCGAGGCTTTCTCCTTGCACGAAATTCCATGAATTGTTTAATGACATTAATATGCCACGCTTGTCACTGCGGGTTGGCGAGTTATTGGGGTTTAGGATAGGAACGGTAAAATAGACCATGAATGGAATTGATGAAAGGACATGATTCCCTCTTAAGGATAGGAGGTAAGAGAGAACCAAGACTTGCGTGGGCAGGGTCGCTTCCCTGAAGTAGATCTGTTTTCTGCCGGGATCGCAGAAAAGTATCTACCCGCTACATCAACTGGTAATATGAATTGAAAAATAAATTCTTATTTGATTTTTAAGTAGTGCTTTCAAACAATAGATTGTTGGCTTTAGTGCAGTAAAAGAATTGAAAAATAAATTCTTAACTACTTGGAAGTTGACTGTAAATTTGAAAAAAATTATAGTGTATAAATTCGTTTTTAAATATTCTGCCGTCCCTAGTACCTAGAATTTTCCACACTTTTTAAAGTTTTGTCTTGTACAATAACGTCCATATTTCGCTTTGATGCAAGTTCAACTTGACTTATACTAAGAATTGAAAAATACATTCTGGACTGGTTTTAAGCATTTTTCTCTTCAAAGTGCCTAGAATTTTTTGAAGTTCCATACTTTCCCTTTTGTTGTTGTACTTACTAAAACGCAACCTTAATGTCGTAGTTAAGCTTAAGTAAGGTATGTTATGGTTCTGGGGGACATGTATACGACTTGCTATGATCCAGGAGGTGAAAGTGCACTATGCTCGTGCTGGAGGACCTCGCCGTAGCTTCCGGGCTCACTTTAACCTTTGACATTGTTCACTGGGTTACCCGTACTTCCATCTATCGATATCTAACAACGCCGATTCCATATTAGGGCTTTAATAAGGAAATTTTCTCCCGGCATGGTTATTTTAATTACATACCTTCACTGGTCGAATTTATCGCCCGTATTAATGATTCTTCTCAATTAAGTAACGCGAGACTAGGCTGCTGATGTATTAAAGGATACAGTTATAAGCAAATTAGCTCCTTGGTTAATTAAGTGAAACAAATCAGCTGAACGAGTAGTAGTGAAGCCCCGTTGACATAAACGGTGATGTGCGCATTAGCTTCTTCTAGTTCCCGATCTCGATACGTCTTGTATCTAATAGATTAGATTAGAAGATAAGTTTGGAATGCAATTGGACGGCCACTTTCAAGGTTGTGTTTTAATAAATAACAGCTCGGGAAAGTTCCATCGAGTATTACCTGAAAAATTTGATGTCCGTACGTGGACATAAATCTCGCGGCGGAACTGAAAATCGCCCACACGTTTTTGGATTAAATAAAACGCGAAATCGGCACCCAAGATGACCGCGGTGTATAGATTTAAATTGACGATACAATCAATCACTTTTACTGTTACAATCCCACGTCAAAACTTCCACCTAGGTGGTTACATATATCACTTGCGACTCGCACTTGATTAACATTCGCGTTGTTAGTCAAAGATGTCATTTGGAATCATGAAATGGTTGGTTTTATTTTCTTGATCTTAAATTTGTCTTCGTTTCCTGGTTGCGGATGAATGGTTTATTGATAGAAGACGAATTTATTTCCGAACCAAAAAAGTTGAATAAAAGGAGTGTCTAAAGAAAGTTATTAAAGCAATTCACGAAATGATAGTTTGTTTCTAGCGCTTTAAAAGTAAACGGAACACCTTCACATCACATATTGTAATATAATTCCCAACATACTTCTGTCTTCTAGATGGTCCAAAAAGCAAAATAGCGTCTAGAATCGATATATTCAGATTCAGATTAATTACTTTCAAACAAATAACTATGACCAAATAGCGTTACTACCAGACTGTAACCCGTGTTCCAAAACAATAAACATTTGCGTGATTAGTTACACATATTTATAAAGTATATAACATACAACCTGACACAACTTATTTATTTGTTAATAAAATTATATTTTTTGTTAAATACTTCAACATAGCTATGTTTACACAGCTAGAACTAATAACTTGTTCCGTGGATCAAATATGAACTAATACGAGATGTATTTATGCAGCTTACTCCCTTGAAATTGGATTGCATTGAAAGTTACAGAACAATATGTAAATGGTCCAAGCCTCTAGCTATACGCAAACCAAAGACAAGGGCACTTTTATATTCATGTGTATTAGCAGTGCTTTTTATGAAGTATAGATAGCATCGAGTAATGGAGAGTATCTAAACATCGAAAGTGGCGTAAGAATCTAGGTATTGAAAGTATCAAAGCTGCTAGAACATTGAAAGCATCGCTAGTGTCTGAGTTATCGCAACGATCAAAGTATAGAGAATATCGAAAATAGCGAAAATTTCAAGGTATCGAAAGTATCAATGTAACAAAAATATCGAAAGTATCGCGGTATTGCAAGTATCAAATTGTAGATAATATATCGCAAGTATCAGAGTAACGAGCATATGAAAACTAGCACAAATTTAATGCTATGGAAAGTATAAAATTATCGAGAGTATCGAAAGTAACGCAGTATTCGAGGTATGTAAAATATAAAAATGCTGATAATATCAAAAGTAGCATATATTTCAAGATATCGAAAGTATCATAGTAACTAGAATATGGAAAGTATCGCAAGCATTACGGTATTGCAAATATCAAATTATAGAGAACATCGAAAGTAGTGCAAGTATCGAGGTATCGCCAGTATCAAAGATCCGAGCATATTGAAAGTAGCACAAGTTTAACGTTATCGAAAGTATAAACACATTGTGAATATCGAAAGTAACGCAGGTTCGAGATATCGAAAATAGCAAAATACTGTTAATATCAAAAGTACCGCAGATTTCAAGGTATCGAAAGTATCAAAGTAACTAGAATATGGAAAGTAGCGCAAGCATTGGGGCATCGTAAGTATCAAATTATAGAGAATATCAAAAGTAGCGCAAGTATTGAGGTATGGAAAGTATCAAAGTAACGAGAATATCGAAAATATCGGGTATCGCAAATATCAAAATATAGAGAATATCGAAAATAGCGGAAATTTCGAGGTATCAAAAGTATCAATGTAACAAAATTATAACAGTATCGCTAGTATCAAATTATAGAGAATATTGAAAGTAGCGCAAGTATTGAGATATCGCAAGTATCACAGTAACGAGAATATCGAAAGTAACACAAATTTAACGTTATCGAAAGTATAAAATTATCGACAGTATCGAAAGTAGCGCAGTCTTCGAGGTATTGAAAATATCAAAATACTGATAATATCAACAATATCGCAGATTTCAAGGTATCGAAAATATCAAACTAACTAGAATATGGAAAATATCGCAAGCATTGCGGTATTGCAAGTATCAAAGTATAGAAAATATCGAAAGTAACGCAGTTTTCGAGATATCGAAAATAGCAAAATACTGATAATATTAAAAATAGCGTTGATTTCAAGGTATCGAAAGTATCAAAGTAACTAGAATATGGAAAGTATCGCAAGCATTGCGGCATCACAAGTATCAAATTATAGAGAATATCAAAAGTAGCGCAAGTAACGACGTATCGAAAGTATCAAAGTATCGAGAATATCGAACGTATAGCGGTATTGCAAGTACAAGCAAATTATAGAGAATATCAAAAGTAGTGCAAGTATCGAGGTATCGAAAGTATCAAATTAACTAGAATATGGAAAGTATCGCAAGCATTGCAGCATCGCAAGTATCAAATTATAGAGAATATCGAAAATAGCGGAAATTTCGAGGTATCAAAAGTATCAATGTAACAAAAATATAGCAGTATCGCTAGTATCAAATTATAGAGAATATTGAAAGTAGCGCAAGTATTGAGATATCGCAACTATCACAGTAACGAGCATATTGAAAGTAACACAAATTTAACGTTATCGAAAGTATAAAATTATCGAAAGTAGCGCAGTCTTCGAGGTATTGAAAATATCAAAATACTGATAATATCAACAATATCGCAGATTTTAAGGTATCGAAAATATCAAACTAACTAGAATATGGAAAATATCGCAAGCATTGCGGTATTGCAAGTATCAAACTATAGACAATATCGAAAGTAACGCAGTTTTCGAGATATCGAAAATAGCAAAATACTGATAATATTAAAAATAGCGCTGATTTCAAGGTATCGAAAGTATCAAAGTAACTAGAATATGGAAAGTATCGCAAGCATTGCAGCATCACAAGTATCAAATTATAGAGAATATCAAAAGTAGCGCAAGTATCGAGGTATCGAAAGTATCAAAGTATCGGTATTGCAAGTACTATCAAATTATAGAGAATATTAAAAGTAGCGCAAGTATCGAGGTATCGAAAGTATCAACATAGCGAGAATATCGAAAGTATCGGGTATCGCAAATATCGAAGAATAGAGAATTTTGAAAATAGCGGAAATTTAGAGGTATCGAAAGTATCAATGTAACAAAACATCGAAAGAATCGGGCTATTGCAGGATTCAAATTATAGAGAATATCGAAAGTAGTGCAAGTATAGAGATATCGCAAGTACCACAGTAACGAGCATATCGAAAGTAGCACAAATTTGACGTTATCTAAAGTATAAAATTATTGAGAGGATCTAAAGTAACGCAGTCTTCAAGGTATCGAAAATATCAAAATACTGATAATATTAAAAAAACCAAAAATATCAAAGTAAGTAGAATATGGAAAGTATCACAAGAATTGCGGTATTGCAAGTATCAAATTATAGAAAATATCAAAAGTAGCGCAAATATCGAGGTATCGAAAGTATGAAAGTAACGAGAATATCAAAAATATTACGGTATTGGAAGTATCAAATTATAGAGAATATCGAAAGTAACGCCAGTATGGAGATATCGCAAGGGTCATAGTTACGAGCATATCGAAAGTACCACGAATTTAACGATATCAAAAGTATAAATTATCGATAATTTCGAAAGTAACACAGTTTTCGAGGAATCGAAAATATCAAAATACTTATATCAAAAGTAGCACAGATTTCAAGGTATCGAAAGTATCAAAGTATTGAAAGTATTGCAAGCATTGCGACATTGCAAGTATCAAATTATAAAAACTATCGAAACTAGCGCAAGTATTGAAGATATCGAATGTATTGAAGTCCATGACATGTTGCAATCTAAAGCAGATGTGCAAGTCGTAAGGATAACACTACGAATGTGCAATAAAGATAAAGTTCTTCGTACCGTGTAAATTAGTTCCATCTAAATACTATTTCGATGTATATACATTCGACCGAAGAGCAATATAATTCAAATACTAACATAGTCCTCAAAGTATGCGCTTTCCGTAATGATGGTCTACGATTCTACGTTATTAAAAAGCATTTCGAATTAAACTGAAAAGCATCGCTAGCAATCTCATTGTTATGGTAGGGATTTAATAACGTGCCACAAAATTTGTTATAGCAGGATTGTGACACAGTCTACCCATTAAAAAAATAAACAATAAGAAATATCGGCAAATGTTGGAGGCTGCTAGAATTAAGCCGAAGTCATTCATAAACTTTACGAGCCATTTCTACAAGTTCGACCAATATTGTAGAAATGATATTCATGGTTTAAAATGTACTATCAACGATCTAAATAGTGCAAATACCCACTAATATTATTTTTGCGTAAATGTAATTTATCTTACAAAACACACTTTTCGCCCCCTAAACAATTGATATGGATATTACTTTATGTATCTTATTCAGGAAAATCATATAAAACCATGACTAAGAGTATCCTATTCTTCAAAATGCCCTATTGACCTCTACAATGTGCTAATTTGAACAATAAGCAGATATTCCGTAGCTTCCACAGCTTATTTATTTTTTTAAGTAAAAAACAAAACGTACGTCGGACATCACAAGTTCAACTAGTTTTAATTTAAAATATTTAGCAGTTGAATATATAGGTCACCTACGGCAATCGGCATGACAGTCTCCGTTTTTTGTTTTAAGTACTAAAAGCGTATGGCGTACACCACAGGTTTAGCTAGTGCTGATGAAAAGACTTAACAGATGGATATATGGGTCACCTACGATGCTCGGCATGGGAGCCTCCTTTTTTGTTTGTGAAGTCTATGAAGAATGAACCATGGGAAATTTAAATCAGTTGCCTGAAAGTCATAACGATCAGGAATAGACTGGTAATATTTTTAAAATAGTGTGAACCGTACGGTATTAAACGTTATATTAGCAGTAAAAGTCTTAGATTGTACCGTATAACAACGTCCATTTTGATTTTATTATATGGAATGCATAGTTTAAACATTTTCCATATCAATTAAAATTAAAAAGCCTTTGTTAATATTCTGTAGAGAAAACATTTTGCTGTAGAAATTTGGATGTTTGTGTCAGCTCGCATCAAAAGTCTTAATTTTATCGATTGTAGATTGTAATGGTAGTCTTAACAAAATATAAAGTTTAGGTAGATGCGAACTGATTTTGTGTTTTTGGCCATCTAGGTAGCCGGACATATGAGGAAATGTTAGGAGAACTTTACTAAGAATTTTTAGTTGTTCAGACGAAGTAAAAATTCATTTTCTTACGTTTTATTCATGGATGTTTTTGAAAACTATTTTTGTGAAACAGATTTTTTAAAAAAAAGCTTGTTTATGTGTTTATTATAATATTTTAGCTACTCTTTTCAAAGCAAATATTTAAAAATAGATTCAATATCCAAATTCTGTATAAAATCCTAATTCGTCTAAACTTAGCTGTAAAAATAAAACGACCGTGTTTCTCTTTGTATATGTTAAAATTAATTTTATCGATTTTTATTTAAGTAAATAGCTGAAGAGATCACGATACTGCTGATTTACTAATAAATTTCAATTCCGTTAAAGGAAACCGCTCACAAAACCACATAACTCATCCCTCTTGAATCACAATCGTGGCTCTAATCAAACTCTCCAACCAATAATAGCCTATAAATCCCTAATATGTAAAACTTTCACCCTGATAAGGATCTGCTGGGAGACGACGTAGCGATACACTAACACCTAATTTCTCTACACAGATTTATAATTCTATGGACACGCTCCCAACTGCAGCTCGCGTATCATAAACTTCGAAATGTGTATGCTTAGTCGGCTAAATTATTACACATTGTTAAAGAAAATAGCAGAGCACTTGTTGAATTTATTTTATGCATGATTAAGTTTGCTAAAGTTAATAACCAGATCGACTTATTTATCCCAGATAAACAAACAAGAGCGCGATTTTTTGCAAAAGTACAAGTGATTAATTAGATTAGTGTTGACGGTGACTTCAATGCTACAACGGGCGAGGAACCTGTAATCTGATTTGTAGATCTCTTGGTTCCGTTATAGATAGCTGCCAATTTTTTTGGCTAATTAAAGATCACTACTGCCAAATTAACATCGCGGAGAAATTATGTCAATATCCCTAGAGGTGATTCATAAATCTTTTATAGATTTGTGAATGAGATTCTACTATTTTTATGAATAATAATTTATAGCTTTGTTAAGGTGTGGTAGTAGTGTCGGCCACACATTAATTATTGTCTCAATAAATATATTCCTGAAGATGATCCTTTTTCAATATTGGGGTTACCAAGTATTAAGTTATGTATCCTACCGAAAAGTGCTTGAACATCACAATGGTGTTCAACGTGCAGGAATATGTATATTAGAGCATGAAATATACTACTTTGATAATTTGTATTTCTAGAGAGGGCACACTTAATTTGTTTTGTGCATTTTTAAAAACGTACCGTATTAGATGATCAATTTTTTACTTTGCCAGACTTTCAAATGATTGATGGTTAACTTTGTGGTGTTCAAAGTGCAGGAATATGTATATTAGACCATGCAATATACTACTTTGATGATTGGTATTTCTAGCTTAAGCCTTGTTATGAACAGTATTAGATAAGAAATCAAAATAATTTTATTTTTCCGTTCTCTCAAAATTATTGATGGTTGATAAAGGGGTGTTCAAAGGTGAACAAATATGAATTAGTGCGACAGTTGGTATTTATGACTGTGGTGCTTGTTTAGACAAGTTTAATCTTTTTTTTTTGTGGACGTAGTATTTTGGAGGATGTAATTTGGTGTTGGCGTATTCCCAAAATTATTGACACAAATGTGAAATACATTGACAATTGGTATTTATGACTGTGGTGCTTGTTTAAGCAAGTTTATTTTTTCTCCTTTTTTATGAACGTACTCTAGTAGAGAATCCAGTTTTATTTTGCCGTAATCTCAAAATTATTGATGGTTGACTTGGGGTGTTCAAAAGTGTACCAATATGAAGTATATTGACAATTCAGTTTTATGAAGGTGGTGCTTGTTTAGGCAAGCTTAATTTTTCTCTTCTTTTTAGTAACGTACTGTATTAGATAATACAGTTTTAGTTTTTTATACACCCAAAATTCTTGACAGTTGATATTGGGGTGTTCAAAAGTGCACAAATATGAATTACCTTGATAATTGGTAATTATGAATGTGGTGGTTGTTTGGGCAAGTTTAATTTTTTCTACTTTTTTTCTAAGCGTACCTACCTACTATAGTAGAGAATCCAGTTTGATTTTGCCGTATTCCCAAAATTATTGACAGTTGATATTGGAGTGTTCAAAAGTGCACAAATGTGAAATACATTGACAATTGGTATTTATGACTGTGGTGCTTGTTTAAGCAAGTTTATTTTTTCTCCTATGAACGTACTCTAGTAGAGAATCTAGTTTTATTTTGCCCTAATCCCAATATTATTGACGGTTGACTTGGGGTGTTCAAAAGTGCACCAATATGAAGTATATTGACAATTCAGTTTTATGAAGGTGGTGCTTGTTTAGGCAAGCTTAATTTTTCTCTTCTTTTTAGTAACATACTGTATTAGATAATACAGTTTTAGTTTTTTATACTCCGAAAATTCTTGACGGTTTATATTGGGGTGTTCAAAAGTGCACAAATATTAAGTATATTGACAATTCAGTTTTATGAAGGTGGTGCTTGTTAAGCAAGCTTAATTTTTCTCTTTTGTTAGGAACGTACTGTATTAGATAATCCAGTTTTAATTTTGTATACTACCAAAATTCTTGACAGTTGATATTGGAGTGTTCAAAAGTGCACAAATATGAAGTATATTGAGAATTCAGATTTATGAAGGTGGTGCTTGTTAAGCAAGCTTAATTTTTCTCTTTTGTTAGGAACTTACTGTATTAGATAATCCAGTTTTAATTTTGTATACTACCAAAATTCTTGACAGTTGATATTGGAGTGTTCAAAAGTGCACAAATATGAATTACCTTGACAATTGGTATCTATGACTGCAGTACTTGTTTAACCAAGTTTTATTTTTTCTACTTTTTTATGAACATGCTATAGTAGAGAATCCAGTTTAATTTTGTCGCATTTCCAAAATTATTGACGGTTGACTTAGGGGTGTTCAAAAGTGTGCAAATATGAACTAAATTGACAATTCAGTTTAAAGAAGGTGGTGCTTGTTTAGGTAAGCTTAATTTTTCACTTTTTTATGAGCGTACTGTGTTAGGTAATACAGTTTTAGTTTGTCATACTTCTAAAATTTTTGACAGTTGATATTGGGGTGTTGAAAAATATGAACTACTTTGACAATTGGTATTTATGAACTGGTGCTCAGTTACGCAAGTTTATTTTTTCTACGTTTTTATAAACGTACTGTAGATAACCCAGTTTTATATTCCGGTATTGACAAAATTATTGACGGTTGACGGGTGTTCAAAAGTGCACAAATATGAAGTAAATTGACAATTCAGTTTAAAGAAGGTGGTGCTTGTTTAGGCAAGCTTAATTTTTCACTTTTTTTATGAGCGTACTGTATTATATAATCCAGTTTTAGTTTCTATACTTCTAAAATTCTTGACAGTTGATATTGGGGTATTCAAAAATATGAACTACTTTGACAATTGGCATTTATGAACTTTATTTACTTATTTACTCAAGTTTATTTTTTCTACGTTTTTATAAACGTACTGCAGATAACCCAGTTTTATATTTCCGTATTAAAAAATTATTAAAATAGATTAAAATTATTGACGGTTGACGTAGGGGTGTTCAAAAGTGCACAAATATGAAGTACTTCGACAAGTGATATTTATTAATGTGGTGTTTGTTTAGGTATGCTTAATTTTTTCCGCTATTTTTTATGAACATCCTGTATAAGATAACTAAGCTTTATTTTCCCATCTTCCCAAAATTGTTGACGGTTAATATAGGGGTGTTAAAAACTGCACAAACATTAACTACGTTGACATCTGGTGTTTATAAAGGGGGTATAGTCCTTATGGCAAGTATCAGGTGCGCGTCATCAAAATATTTCATGACATCGCTACTATGTATGTCTTCATGAAGATTTAAACAATTTAAAAATTTAATAACCCTACTTTTGTAATGTACCAGGTTTGTCAAAACTTTACTTAAGTGATACCAACCTTACAAAAACTATGTTTTTTAACGTTCACGCCAACCCCTCCCCCGTAACCGCTTTCGCACTACTTCAGGGGGGGTGCGGGCGTCCCTTACATACTACCAATTCATGCAACATGCACCTTAAACTTAACTAAGTGGGTCGCCTCTGCCGGGATTTGACCCCGCGGCCGATTGAGCCGCACTGTAACCTCGACTTACAGCGCTTGTTCGCCTACAAAAAGTATGTCAGAAAATATAACCCGATATCTTTATTATTTATCAAAATCTTTAGGCTTTATGATTATATTTGGTTGTCTTATTTTATAAAAGTAAAATAATAAGTTTCCGGGTTGCAGTATTCAGTAATTACAGCTTCTATTTTTTATCGTGAAGCATTGGTAGCGGCCATCGTTGATCATGTAATCAATGACCTACGTTACCTGATTCGTCAGAAGGACTTTAGGAAAAATACACTGAAAGTTGTACTCGATGAAGGTTCTAAATGCGCCTTAAAAATGACAGTAGTTGTTAATTCGTATTTCTAAGTCATAATGTTGAACGCACCCCTTATTAATCAGAAGTTTATGTATATTAGGTTACAATCTGTCTCAGCATAGCAACTGCTTAGATGTTTTCAATGAAAATCACATCCATATTAATAGATCTAATCTACAAAAATATTTAGAGTAAAAAATTTGAAATATGTGCAGGTCATGTACTAACATGATACCGATTTTTCACCGTTTATTAGAAAATTAACCTATCTAGGAAGCTGTAAACAGGACAAACTTGTAAACGATTATAAATACACAGTGTTGATGAAATTACAATTTTTTGTGGACTTTGAAATCTGATATCTGTTTCTGCCTGGGAAAATTGCTATTCCCACATATATAGAAGCTTCTACAAAGTAAAATTAAGTAGATTTGTATTGTCGATAGATGGTTGCATATACAGGGTGAATCTTAAATGGCGGAAAATATTTACATCGCGCGATTCTGCATTAAAAACGGAGGAAAAAATTCTATAAGCGTTTTGCTCGAAGACTTTCAGTTTTTGAAGAATTCTTAATTAAAGTTTTGTAAACATAGCAACACTGTGTGGTCAGTTGTACTGAGCTGTGTGTTAAGTCTCCTGCGATTCACATAGCAACGCACTTGATTGAATATGGAACCTAAGGAGATTGTATACAGGCTTACTAGACGTCCTTCATGGTAATATTCTAATTTTAATGTGCTGCTTGCATTTTTGAATTAGCAGTACATAACTAGTGAGGAAATATCGACTACGTTTTGAGTTTTTTATTTTGTAAATTGCAGCAATTGCTCAAAGTGGCTACCCCCAACTTCTATGCATTTCATACACCTACGTATTATGCTATCTTCTGGATTTTGAAGCATATTGTTTTCGCAAATCATTATAACTGCTTCATTTATTCGTTGCTGAAGTTGCTCTCGAGTATCAATTTCTACTGCATTCACAAATGCTTTTAATATTCCCCACAAGAAAGAATCAAGACAGCTTAAATCTGGGCTTCTTGGTGGCCAAGGTAACGGACTGCCATGACAAATCCATCGTTCTGGAAATTCATGATTTAGCCATTCTCGAGTTTGAATTCCCCAGTGTGCTGGTGCCCCGTCCATTTGAAAAACATATTTCTTCTTAAATCTAATGGTACATCATCTAATAGATCCCTAAAATCGCTGTCTAAAAAGCAACAACAAAATTATTCGCGTTTAGGCGATCAGGCAAAATGTGTGGTCCTATAAGGCTATTACCAATAATACCGCCCCACACATTAACGCTAAACTGAACTTGCTGACTTGTTTGGTACATAGGTCCATTGGTGCATGTTATGGATATTAAATATTCCATTTCTGGTGAACGTAGCTTCATCAATCCACAAGATAAGTCCAATAAAACCAGGATCCCTTTTTTGCTCACGAAGTAACTATCTGCAGAATCTGACTCTTTGCTGATAGTCTTCTGTATATAAACCCTGTACTCGTTGATAATGATATGGGTGATATGGGTCCCCTACATATATTTTTTCTTTAACCAGTGGTAACAATACTCAATGAGGACGACCTCTGTCAGTTACTGGAGTGGGTGCAGTTCCTTCAGTTTCTCGCATGCGTTGATTTAATCGTCAAATAACATTACTATTTGGATGCCTTCTATTCGGCTACAGTTCGGCATACAAATTAGCAGCAGTTTTAACATTGCTACGACATTCCCTTAAAATCAAATACATGTCTGCATACTCCACAAAACTGTACTCCATGCCGCTAATTTGGGAAATCAAACACAAATAAACTAAAATGAAATTAAACAGGTAACACTAAGATAATGAAAGCAAAGAGAATTAAACACGGGATTTGTCACAGAAATGACATTAAAAGTCAAATTACTTAAAATAAAAAAACTACGTCAAAGCCTACGTTTATTTTATAATGTGAAATTTGTGTTGCACGTTGTTGCAACATTTTTGGAAAACTCAAGCATTGCAGAAGCTATGATGACTACAATTACAGATTGGTGATTCCTTTTATTGATGAAACTATAGTTAAAAATAATCATTTCATGAAAATATCGCACGATAAGGAACCCAGAATCCAATTTAAAACTGCCAATAACTCCTCATCTATGAGGGTAACAGCAAATTGGTGTAAGACTTTATCGCTCGCATCCAGAATCATATGGTATGTCTATTATCCGCCATTTAAGGTTCACCCTGTATTACCGTTTCCGAAAACCCAATGGGAAGCTTTGAATTTGGGACACACTGTATACCTTTATTAACATGCATAGGCAGTTTGAATATGGAGAAATTATAAACTAATTTTTCTTTTATGAAAACGTTATGACTATGAAGTTAGTTCGTACTTTCTAGGTTATCTGAATTAGAGACTATTTATATTGCTGCGAATGTTTACAGGGCATTTTAGGAATACCTACCATTTCTTCGTACGTTATGTTTATTATTATTAATATGAGAACATCGTGAACTTCGGTGATTCGATGGAATAAGATGCTTAGAGGTGTGGCTGTGGTCGATACTGTTAAGTTTACTCCTTTCAATTTTATAAATTTTAATTTACAGTAAGTCATATGCTTTTCCACATGTTGGTGTTATTTGCACATTATTAAAATGCCTTTGAACCACCTTAACATTTGCAAATTTGTTTATTTTGTACATCTCTATTAACTCTCTAAAAATAAGAATCAAATATTCTATTTTTTTCCAAATTTATTTCGTAATTGATACAAAATTGAAACATTAGTTAATTTTATTCCGATCGATTTTTTACCACGAGTAGCAATTAAAATGTGTCCATAAATGTAAAATGTCATCCCGTACACCTGGTCTAGTTTAAAATTCCGCTTTTTTGCTATTTCATAACTAATAGGCCCACCTGGGAATTTTTGCAATTTACCAGTGGACTTTGCAAACTTGTTCTAATGATTTATACTTCTTCCTGGTTTTAATTCAAAGATTTGTGTTTTTTACAGGTGTTGTGGACAAGCGATCCTGTCATCGATTTTTCACGTTTTTCTCCTTTTGTCTCCTGGGTGGCTTTATTGGTTTTGCAGTGGCTTAAAAAATCCTGATGGTATACATTTCGACTACACCTTGTTAAGCGAATATTTATGTTGTATTGCAAATAAATAGAGAGAAAGAGAAAATATGATTGATTAGATTAACAATTTAATTGATTTGACATTTGCTTTAATGGAGTTTTTTTCGCCTTGTTTGATTTTTAGATCTTTAACGCTAAAATCAGCAATTTAAATTATTTAAATGTTTTCCATCTTATTTAAGCAAGCGTGTCAAGTTTGTTGACACCTAACAGTACCACGAAACACTATTTAGTAATTACTTATGCAATATATGCGTAAATAATCGTCTGAAAACACGAGGATCTCTTATGTGGCTTCCAGTGAGCATTTTTGAAGAGAGAACTGACGGTTGATGGCATGGATGAATTCACTTGCACCACTCCTAATCATATTTTCCCACGGATCGCAATAAATATAGAGAAATAGTAGCAGATAAGAGGTGCATTTGTAAGCAATCCGTGCGACATTATAGGTTTGTAATGAGATAAGCCAGGTTATGCATTATAAATTGCAATGACCTGCTTTGCAGTCATAAATTACTCAATGGACATCTAGAGAAATTCACTTCGGTTGGCAGGAACTGCTGGCACGACCCTATGCACAAACGTTTGCTTTGTGTACGATATGGAAATAAACAGAATTCTGTTATTGCTTATTGTTTGCTGGGAATGTTTGCTAACGCTAGTTGTAGGTTTTGATTTCTGGTCGTTCACATTACCAATTTTTTATAGGAAAAGTTAGTGCATTGACATGGAAATTATATGGGGCTTGATCTGCCCCAGTTTCGGCAAATCGCTGCAGAAAAGTCACGAATTTATGCAAACAGTTTTTAGTTCTGAATGTATATAAATAGGAAGAAAATGTGGGGCAGATGGTTTGTAGTTTGGCTTAAATTGTTATCTTTATGTATGCTGTCTTACTTGCATAAATAAATTATTGGTTGGATGGAATATGTGGGAAAAATTTGCTAGCCTTTTGGCAAAAAATTAATTACTTCCTTTTTAACCTACTCTATTTTACTAGAATGTAAGCACAAAATCGAATTACAACAAATGGAACTTAAAAATATTTTGTATCTCCTGACTTCTGTTTAAGCAGGGATTTGAAAATTTCTGACAGAAGTTACTATTTTATTATTCATTATTTCAATTTATGGAAATATTCAATGATCGTATGTCAAAAAATTTGGATTAAACATATACTTGTATTTCCCTTGGTTATTCGACGGTAGCAAAACTGAAACTCCTAGAAGCCATTACACTTATGTTATTCATTATTTGTATTTAGACTACAGGAGGATCTGCAAGAAAATTCTATTCATAATATATGCTTACATTATTAGTAAGTTATCCAGGCTTAGAGTCATTCATAGAGCCATCACTGCGGGCTATACATCCCTCTTAAAACTTTGAAAGATTTTACTTTATCTTGTAAGAGGTAGGTAGGCTACACACATTACAGCTCTTTGTATTCCATAGGTGTCTTAGTAAACTTTACATTATTTAAATAAATAAAAATCAAAGTAGTTACGTTGGATGTACTAAGAAACTACAATGAAACTATTTACTAATAAATAGAAGATACAGTTTTGCAATAGGCATAAAGTACCATATTTATTTCTTATAATCTTATATATCTTTAAACAAAATAAACAGAGAAAGCTAAGATAACATAAAAATATGTTGACGTAACAATAAAATCAACACGAAAAATTAATTAAATAATAAACGTTAAAACACTGATTAATGACGTAATAAATGTTGAAGCTGCCGTTCACCTTGCTGTTCACATAAGTCAATCCGCTGCAAAAGAGAATTTCTAACACGAGTTAGCATGTGTGAGGCGATTGACCTATATGATTTCATCATTCTTTCACGTAAATCTTCCTGGGTTTCTACGGAAGTTTCGTAGATGTTTTTTATTTTACCCCACAAAAACAAATCTAAGGGAGTCAAGTCCGGACTACGTGGAGGCCAAGGATGAATTGCACCTCTTCCAGGCCGGGACCGTCTAGTCCAGCCAGTCTCGTTGTTACTCACAGGAGTCGCGGGGGGGGGGGGGGGGGTGCTCCCTCAGCCCCGATGCGAAGGGGAGATTATCATTAATGTCCACACCCCCGCGTAACAGTCAGTCGATGCCATCCTGACATTAATGTTGCATTCATAATAATAATAATAACTCGACGTAGGCACATTTTTGAAGTAATCTCTGCCAGCTGACTACCTCCCGAATGATTACTAGGGTAAGAATGAGTATCATGCCACACACATTATCTACTCACACAGCTACTTATATTTACTATGTTACTGTTTCCAACAACCACTTACATAGACACACCTCTTGTATAATAACCATAATAGGATCCAATGCTTGTAAATCACATATAATACCAAGTAGATAATACCTGACCATTTGGGTAAACACATGACGCTTCACGGGATATCAAGCATATATAATAATAAGTGGATATCACATAACCATTCGAGTAAACACATATAACACTTCATAGGATATAAACCATAACCTTGCCAGGGATGCAACTGGTTATATCAGCCGATATTGCTGTTGTAGCACGTATTGGGTAACTCTAAATTCGCGCCTCGCGCTCGCATTGCAATCAGTTAGTAAGTTCACAAATGCTATTAATTACTTATTACGCCAAAGATATGCAATCTTACGCCTAGCTATATAGCCAATATCACTGCCTCACGTAGACTGCCGCCGTTCCCCTCTCAAGAATCCGCCACACGGCCCTTCCCTCAAACTGCTATAAATCTTCCCAGCTGTTATAGAGTCGACAGAAGTTACGTATATTTTAGCAAATATTTATCTGTTGAGCGCACAGTTACAGTTCGTCCAATGGATCTTTTGTGTCACGTGACAAGTAAAGCGTTTGGTTTAAGATGTAAATACTAATAGCTAGTCAAATGAGGTTCTAGTTTCATGAAAATAATAATTGTCGTTGACGGATAAAAGAGCGGGCTATGTAAATTGCGTTCTGCTATAAAATTCCTATTAAACTGTGAAATTTTAATTATTTACCACATTTTTTAACGAATAAGCAAAGAACCAAAAGAACGCACGAGAAAACGATTTCACAACCTTTGACAGTTACCAGTTTGTGAAATTTAAGTAACGTAGTAGAAAATCGCGCACAAGTTCGGACATGCGTGTACGGTTTTTATCTTTGTCTATCGCACAAAGAATTTTAAAACGCATGTTGTGTTTTACATCAACTACCTTAAATGTGTTCTATTTCACCAACACCTAAATCACCTAGATAACATTTTAAGCGTATGTGATTTATTGAATACTCGAATAATCACGTGACATAAAAGATCCGTCGGACGAACTGTAAGTAATACTCACAGCAGGCAAAAACCATTGCCTAACACAACGATAAAGTTGTCAACGATACCCCACATTTACAGTAAACATTTGAAAATGTGCTTGCCGAATCCAATGCGGGTGAATATTAATGGCAATTGTGTCTGTTTTTACACCCATTGTTACCAAACGCCGCTTCGTCAAAAAATAGAATTTTTCTTAGAAACAGCGGATCAGTAGTAAATTCGTTTCTTAAAAATTGGCAGAAATTCACTAAACGTGGGTAATCATTTTCAGGAAGGTGTTGAATTAATGTGACGTGGTAAGGACGAAACCGGTTTGCTTTTAAAATATTAAATATTGAACTTTGACTAAAGTCTACAGTTCTTGCATCTGCTCGTAGGCTAATATAGGGATAGCCAGTCACTTGTTCGATGACTGCCGCTTCAGCTTCTACAGTTGTAACAAGTCGGTGTCTCACCTTTTGCTTGGAAAACTGTCCATATTTCCGCAAATTTCTTTCCAAACGCCTAAAGGGATTATGTGAAGAGGTCTATCCCGGTATATTTGTGCATATCGTGGTAGTGCTAAGCCCGCTGCCCCTTTTCATTCTTTTAAAACCAACATCGTATTCGTTCTCTCGCTATTGGAATACATTGAAACTGCTTGTTATTACCACAATAATCTATACAAATATATAACTTTTTACAAAACTTTGTTAGGTTTTAACAAAACAGTAGTTTACATTTCCCTGTCGAAAGGACTCTTTGCCAAAAAATTTTTTTTTATGCTAAAAGAAAAGTAAACTATGTATTTTATGCACATGTGAGAGGTGTAGCCTACCTACTTGTTACATGATAAAATGATCACACTGTATAGATCTATTGATTGAAAGACACTAAATATATATTCATATTTTCCCTATTTATTTGAAGGCAACAAATTTGAAACTCCTGGAAACCATGACAGACAAACAAACAATTAACTGCGTCTTCAAACTGAAAATGTCTCGGGCCGTTAAAAACAGGGAAGATTAAGATGTGAGCCATCTCTTTTAGCATTCATGTGATAATAAGTATAAACATCCATAAACAATAGTATGTTGTTTTTATATTGCAGTTTGCCGTAAATAACGTTACTCAATTAATTCTATCTATAGCTTGGTGTAATGCTAATAATAAAATACGATATAACAGAAAAAACTAAAAATATTGTTGAAATCATGTAGTAAAGGCGTCACATGGCGATAGTGTTTAGTTTAAAAACATCTTCGGTAAATAGTAACGATTACGATATGCTGATAACATTATTTCAAAGGGCATTATAATTTATAACAATAATATTGCAACATTAAAAATATTCTGCATCTCATTGTATATTTACCAAATGTGGATATTACAAAACTATATAGCAAATTATTTTAGTAATTACATATAAACAATTATGTAAAATGTATCAAATAAACTCCTAGTTGGGCAACTTTATTGAATAAGTAGTTTTAGAACAAGATATTATCGATTTGAAGACGATTTCATTTCCGAATCTTGCTCTATTAAATTTTTACAAAAAACTTGTCAGTAACGAATTAATGGTTTACATAAGTTCTTGCCTTTTGAAATTATTATATGATTGCAAACCTATTCCTACCTTGCACAGTATCTAACTTAACTGCGAAAGGCCTTTTGCAAATTACAATCAACGCAATTTTGCATTCCATTGCCCTTCTTTTGAAATATTCTTCCTTTCTAACGACCTTGTGTTCAATCGTTTTACCTTCGAATGGCTTTCTGTAGAAATATTCTCGCCTTCAAATCTCCTTGCTTTCAAATATCCTTAAGCACAAACATCTTTGTACTTAAAACTCTTTACTGCCAAACATCCTTGAGTTCAAATGTCCTTAATCTAAAATGCCTTTCGGTTGAAATGTCTTTGCGGCTTGGTTGAGTTCCAATATCCTTGCGTTCAAACGTTCTTGTGGTCAAACGTTTTCTAATTTCATCGTTTTTTTCAGTCAAAAGTCGTAAAGTTTAAATGTTCTTGTTTGAAAACGCGTTTGCTTACAAACATTGTAGCATTCAACCGTCTTTAAATTCAAACACTGATGTGTTGAAACATTTTTATATTCAAAAGTCTTGGCTTTAAAACGTTCTTGCATTCAAACATTGGAGCGGCCGTGAACTAGAGATTAGCGCGTTAGACTTCTACGCCGAAGGTCCTCGGTTCGTTTCTCAGTATCGGGGAACATCGGATTTTTAACGGCCGTACTCTCTCGCAAGGCAATGGCAAACCAGCGAGGTATTCTGCCTAGTAAATCTTCTTTGAAGTGAAAGTGTTTACACTTCCCATGGTTCGGAGCTCACGTTAAGCTGTAGGTCCTCTATGTCTGTGTCACTTTAAACGTGTAACAGGCATAGGAGAGAAGATCGCTACGTCTCCTAAGAGATAAAGCACTCGAAGAAGATTTAAACATTTTTGTATTCAAACACATTTTAATTCTTTGCGTTTAAAAGTCTACTCCACGTCAGGATTTTAAATATTTTGGCTTTGGAACATTTTTGCGTTCAAACGTTCTTGAATTCAAACATCTTCTAATTCCATTGTTTATGAGATCAAACGTCGTAGCGATTAACCTTGCATTACTTCAAACCTTCCTTCTTTTAAACGTTTTTCTGTTTAATCACGTTTGAATTCAAACGTCATGCAATTTAAACGTCCCTGCGTTGAAATGTCATGGTGTTTAAACGTTTTTGCTTGGAAACGGTCTTTGCGTCTTTGCGTTGAAGAGTCTTAGCATTCTAGTTCTTTTACATATAAACGTCCTTGCATTCAAATGTTGAGAGTTCAAATGTCTTTGTTTTTAAAAGTTCTTGTATTCAAACGATTTTAATAACATTGCCCTGGCTTTCTAAAGTCGCAGAGCTTAAACCTATTTGCGTCAAAACGTTGAAATGTATTCAAAATTCTTTGCGCTTGAACATCTTTGCATTCATCCGCATTTGAACTGAAACGCCTATGCGTTTAGACGTTGTCAAGTTTAAACGCCCTTGCGCATTACTTCAAGCCTTCTTTCTGTTAAACGTTTTTGCTTTCAATGGCTTTTGGATTCAAACGTCTATGCGTTCAAACGTCAGGGAATTTAAACGTCCTTGCTTCAAAATAGTGTTGTGTTCAAGAGTCTTAGCATTCTAGCTCTTTTACGTATAAACGTTCAGACGTCTTTGATTTTAAAACTACCTGTTTCAAACGTTTTTTAATAACACTGTCCTTACGTTCTAAAATACTACAGCTTAAGCCTTCTTGCGTCCGAACGTTGTAGTGTGATCAAACTTCTTTGCGCTTAAACATTTGTGTATTCATCCGCCTTTGAATTCAAACTCCTATGTGTTTAAACATTCTTGAGTTCAAAGGCCCTTGCATTACTTCTATCCTTCTTTCTGTTAAGCGTTTTTGCTTTCAGTTGCGTTTGAATTCGAACAATTTTGCGTTCAAATGCCAGGGAATTTAAACATCCCTGCTTCGAAATGTCTTTGCGTTCAAGAACCATAGCATTCTAGCTCTTTTACATAACAACGTCCTTGCATTCAAATGTCGAGAGTTCATATTCTTTGTTTTTAAAAGTTCCTGTTTCAAACGTTTTTTAATACACTGTCTTTACGTTCTAAATACACTGTCTTTACGTTCTAAATTAGTGGAGCTTAAACGTTCTTGCGTCCAAACGTTGTAATATATTTAATCTTATTTGCACATAAACATCTTTGCATCATCTTCCTTGAAACTCAAACTCCTGTTCTCGAGTTGAAACGCCTTTCCATCACTTCTAACCTTCTTTCTGTTAAACGTTATTGCTTTCAATCGCTTTTGAATTCAAACATCTTTGCGTTCAAACGTAAGGGAATTTAATCGTACTTTCTTCGAAACGTCTTTGCTTTCAAGAGTCGTAGCAGTGTACATATAAACGTCCCAAACGTCCTTGCATTCAAATGTCGAGAATTCAAATGTCCTTGTTTTGAAAAGTTCTTGTATTCAAACGTTTTTTAATAACACTGTCCTTGCGTTCTGAAGTCGTGGAGCTTACACCTCTTTGCGCCAGAACGCTTTAGTATGTTCAAAATTCTTTGCGCTTAAACATCCACCTTTGAATTCAAACGTTTATGCGTTTAAACGTTGTTGAGTTCAAACGTCCTTGCACTTAAACGTATTGAGTTCAAATGTATTTGCCTTAAAATTGTGTTGCATTCAAAAATTTGTCAACAAAGGTCTTTATATTTAAAAAGGTCCTTACCATAGGGCTACCTAAAACGTAAAAATGGTAGCTACTGAACCTTAGTTAGTTATATGTCCTACGGCGACGCTATAGCTTTTGCTGCTAAAATACATAATATGAAATGCAGGCATAAAATTTTTTCGGTAACGTTTGCAAAAACCAAACTAATATTGCTACAAGACGTAACAAAGCATAACTTAATTAATTGATTGCACATCATCAGGCATTGTTATGCAACGTTATGTTGCTACAACACCTTTATCGATAGTGTGTAATGTGCATTATTCCACATTATTGTACTACAAAATGTAATTATGAATCAGTGAAGTACTTAAACAAGCACTGTTAGGTGTGAATAACATCTCAAATGAGAAGTTTTAACTGTAAAGTTTTGCGAATCGTGTTTAAAGGAGAAACCTTCTTATTTCCTTATTATATTTTATTAATTTACATTATCAGTTGCCGTCTCGGATAAAATGTTTTTCTATTTACACAATAATTGCGCTTTTCCTTTTGCAGTTTATAATATCACAATATTTTTAAGCGAAAAAAGCCATATTTAGAAATTAATTAGACATAATTTGAAATTAATGAGCGTTTTCAGCGGCGTGTTCGTGACGCGAAAATACTTTTCCTCTGTTTGAAAATCGCAGATAGCCGTAATTTTTTGCAAAAACCACGCTAATTCTTCCACATGCCTTTCAAACAGCCCGCAGTACAGATTAATAATGTAATAAAGCATTCTATAATTATAAAGGACATCAGCATTTCCTTCTCGTGTTGCGAACATCTTCCGGAATATCTTTATTTATTAATTGCATGAAATGCTTGTGTCGTGCTCCAAGAATTTGTTTTTCTCTACTCGACTCATTAACTCTCTAGGTAGTTCTACGACTTGGCGAATCGCAACCATCATCGATACGAAAAAACTCTGCATATCGAATTTATCATCCTTCGACTTTCAAATCGAGGGTGCGCCATTTAAAATGCTCATCAATCGTTTCTTATACGTGTGGCTTGTCTTTTTAGGCCTAGTTTTCGTCTCGGCCATTTAGAATTCTGGAACAGTGAAATCGATCAGGGAAGTGTTTTATCGATACATGTCATGTTAGGTTCCCCTAGGACTAGTCGTTATGGAGATGTCTTGTAACTTACACCCTGTTTTGTGCTTTTCTTCATTATCGTAAATAAAACCGAAAGGGATCGCATGACATCCTAAATAGCTTAGTTATTACTAGTAAATGGAGAATATTATTATGTCTTATTGGGTTACGTAAAACAAGTAAATAAATTTTTTGGTCCAACATTGAAAGCGATTACGCTCGTGTGGGTTGAGAATTTTGATTAATAAATAAAATGTAGGCAAATTAGGAACTTCGGAAGATTTAGGTCACGGAAATAAGGCAATTTGGTTTACCCAGTGGGGGACAAATCGAACCGAACAGCTTAAAGTATTGAGTAATTATAATGTCACTGTACGAGCGGCTAGTTCCAGCAAAAGAAAGTTATCGATGTTAAAGACGCTTATTTAAATTAATTTTTTGTTTTGATGTTAAAACGATCATTCATAGTAATAAATGGCGTTTCCCTAGGGTAAACGCGGTTTTGTTTTCACCTTGTCGGTTTAATTCGCGTTAATAGTTAATTTGCGTTGCTGATTGGTTATTGCTTTCCCAAATTTTACGTTTGGAATTTTTATTTTTTGGTAATTTGTCAAACTGGATTTAACACAGCCCTGAAGCATTTCTCCGTCACCTGCGTTTTGTTTGTCCTTTATTATGGCTTGTTTGGGAAGAAACGCACATAAACAACTTTTTCTTCTAGAGTGGTGAAGATGCAGATTAAAATAATTGTACAAGATTTGTTCTAATTTTTTGCAAGTTCAAGGACGTGCTTGGATTAATTATTTTTAATTAAAGGGATCTTAATTTTGTTGTTAATTCAATCTTATGCTGAATTGTTCTAAGAAAAATTGTTTTTGTGTTGAAACTGCAAAAACTGAATAGAAGTTTACTTCGCTTTTCGCTTAAATCGATCAATTTAGTTCTATAGTAAAACGGCTATGTATTTTGATGATTCTGTAAATAATTAAATTCGATGTAAATTTTTCGAAAAAAAAAATAAATTACAAGTTTTAACTACCAAACACTTAAAATTACCAAGACTGTATTCTATAAAATCAATTTCAGGAGATATCTATCTTCTAATGTTGTTATAGGCTGCCAATTCGATAGAGTAATAATATTATCCGAGACTGATTAGAAGTCATACTAGGACGTCTACAAAAATTACAGCTTGATGGTCGCCTAATAGACAAAAATGTCAGCTGTACAAATTAGCAGTGGAATACAGTCAGCATCCAGTATACTTTTAAGCTACTTGTAATCCCTAGTTTGACTTGTAACAAATCTTCAAGAATTTTACTTTAGAGAATCTATTGTAGTATTGGATTAAGGATTAGGGTGTGTGGCATGGGTAGCAGTTTACTCGTTTGTGGTAGTACACTTTTGAACTACTTGCAATTCTCAGTTTGACTTGTAAATAGCCAGTGGCATAAACCTTCTTGTAATAAGAAAGCTGCATTTAGAGGCACGATGCTTTTGCATGTTTCAAGGATTTACAAGGTAATCGTTTTTATGTTAGGAGTAAGATTTGCAGCACTGGTAATAGTTTACTCGATTCTAATATCTAATGTACTTTTCAACTACTTGTAATTCTCAGTTTCACTTGTAGCCCGTGGCTTAATCCTACTGATAATAGAAAGCTGTAGTTCCAGACGTGATATTATTGAATGATTTAGGGATTTACAAGTAAATCGTTATGATGTTAAGATTAAGCCATGTACTACTGGTGATAATTTACTCTTTTATAGTAATATGTAGTATACACCTTTACACTACTTGTAATCTCCAGTTTGACTTGTAAATAGCCTGTAGCATAAACATTCTTATATTAAGAGAGCTGTATTTAGAGATACGATATATTTGTATGTTTTTAGGATTTACAAGGTAATCGTTTTGATGTCATGAGTAAGATTTGTAGCACTAGTAATAGTTTACTCTTTTGTAATATTTAATTTACTTTTAAACTACTTGTAATCCTCAGTTTCACTTGTAGCCCGTGGCTTAACCCTACTGATAATAGAAAGCTGTAGTTCCAGACGTGATATTATTAAGTGATTTAGGGATTTACAAGTAAATCGTTATGATGTTAGGATTAAGCCTTGTAGTACTGGTGATAATTGATTCTTTTATAGTAAGATGTAGTATACCTTTACACTATTTGTAATCTCCAGTTTGCCTTGTAAATAACCAGTAGCTTAAACATTCTTGTAATAAGAGAGCTGTATTTAGAGACACAATATATTTGTATGTTTTAAGGATTTATAAGGTAATCGTTTTGATATTAGGAATAAGATGTGTAGCTTGAGTAGCAGTTTACTAGTTTATAGTACACTCTTGAACTACTTGCAATTCTTAGTTTGACTTGCAAATAACCAGTGGCATAAACCTTCTTGCAATAAGAAAGCTGTATTTAGAGCCACGATATTTTTAAATGTTTCAAGGATTTACAAGGTAATCGTTTTTATGTTAGGAATAAGATTTGTAGCTCTGGTAATAGGTTACTCTTTTCTAATATCTAATGTACTTTTAAACTACTTGTAATCTTTAATTTCACTTGCAGCCCGTGGCTTAATCCTGCTGATAATAAGAAGCTGTAGTTCCAGACGTAATATTATTGAAGGTTTTAGGGATTTACAAGGAAATCGATATGACGTTAGGATTAAGCCGTGTAACACCGGTGATAGTTTACTCTTGTATAGTAATATGTAGTATATCTTTACACTACTTGTAATCTCCAGTTGGACTTGTACATAATTGCTGACATAATCCTTCTTGTAATAACAGTTAGAAACAGGATATGTTTGAGGACTTTGGGGATTTACAGGTTAATCGTTTTATTTCTAGGATTAAGATGTGTAGTACCGGTAGTAGTAGAAGTAGTACTTTACTATTTTATAGCAATATGTAATATACTTTTAAACTACTTGTAATGCTCAGTTTGACTTGTATATAGCTGGCTTAATCGCTCTCGTGAGAAGAGGCTGTAATTGGAGACACGATGTTTTTAAGAGATTTACAAGGAAATCGTGTTGATATTACAATGAATATGTATAGCACTGGTAGTAGTATTAGTAGTTTACTTCATTATACCAATATTTAGTACGGTTTTAAACTACCCGTAATCCTCAATTTGACGTATATATTGGCAGTGGCTTAATCCCTCTTGTAAAAAGAAGTTGTAGTTAGAATCACACGATTTCGGAATGCTTTAGCGTATTGCAAGTAAATTATAGTTTTGCTATTAGGGTTAAGCTGGTAGTAGTTTATTCCTTTTTTGTACCGTTCTTGTATTAAGAGGGTATAGTTTAAATCACGCAATTTTTGGAAGCATTAGGGATTTACATGTAAATTGTTTTTATGTTAAGATTAAAATGTGTAGCACTGGTAGCAGCAGTAGTAGTTTATTCTGAGGCGGTCGTGGGCTAGATGTTAGCGCGTTAGACTTCTGCGCTAAAGATCCTGGGTTCAATTCCCAGTACCGAAATATCGCATTTTTAACGGCCGTTCTCCCTCGCAAGGCAATAGCAAACCAGCGAGTTATTCTGCTTAGTAAATCTTCTATAGAGTAGAAGTGTTTACACTTCCCGTGGTTCACAGCCCACGTAGGTCCTCTATGTCTGTGGCACTCTAAATGCGCAACACAGGCATAGGAGAGAAGATCGCTACGTCTCGTAAGAGATTAAGCACTCTAAGAAGAATAGCAATATGTAGTATACTTTTAAATTACCTGTAATCCTCAGTTTGACATTTATGTAGGCAGTAGCTTAATCCTCCTTGTAAAAAGAGGCTATTATTGGAGACATCATGTTTTTTGAAGCTTTAGAGATTTACAAGTTAACTGTTGTGATGTTAGGATTTAGTGTTGTACTCTTTTCTAGTATTATGTAGTATTCCTTTACACTACTTGGTATCTCCAGTTTGACTTGTACAATTCAATGGCATAACCCTTCTTGTAATAACTAGATGCAGTTAGAGAGGGCTTTCGGGATTTACAAGTTAATTGTTTTCATGTTAATATTAAGATGCCTAGCTCTGGTAGTAGTAGTGTAGTAGTTTACTCTTTTCTAGCAATATGTAGCATACTTTTAAACTACTTGTATTCCTCAGTTGGACTTGTATATAGCTGATGTAATTGGAAACACGCTATTTTAGAATGTTTTAGAAATTTATAATTATATCTTTTGCAGTTAGGATTAAAATGTGTAGCACTGATAGTGGAGGAATATGTAGCATACTTATAAAGTACTTGTAATCTCCAGGTTGACTTACATAGCCAGTGTCTTAATCCTTTTTGTAATAAGTAGCTGTAGTTAGAGATAGATATTTTTTAATGCTTTACAGATATACTAGTTAAACTGTTTGATGTTGGAATTAAGATATGTAGCACTGGTAGTAGTGTACTCTTTTTCTCTAGTATATGTTTAGCTACTTATAATCTCCAGTTTGACTTGTGCATAGTCAGTGGCTTAATCTTTCTTGTAGTTAGAGATACGATATGTTATAACGCTTTGGAGATTCACAAGATAATCGTTTTCATGTTAGGATTAAGGTATGTAGCACTGGTAGTAGCAGTAGTAGTAGCTTTCGCTTTTATGGAATACGTAGTATACAAGTATACTTTTACACTACTTGTGATCCTCAGTTTGACTTTTATTTAGACAGTGGCCTAATCCTTCTTGGAGAGGTTGTAATTAGAGACACGATATTTTTGACTGCATTAGGAATTTACAAGTAAATCGTTTTGCTGTTAGGATTAAGATGTGTAGCACAGGTATAGTAGTAGTATTTCACTCTTTTATGGCAATATTGAGTATACTTTTTAACTACTTTTCCTCAGTTTGACATATAAATATACAGCTAATGGTTTAGTCCTCCTTGTAATAAGAGGCTGTATTAGAGACAAGCTATTATGGATGCTTTAGGGATTTACAAACAAATCGATTTGATATTATTATTAAGATGTGTAGTACTGGTAGTTTATAACGGGTGTTCAAAAACTAGTACGTTTGGAGTAGGCCATCAGTTAACAAAACAAGAGACACAATATGTCTTTACTTAAACATGAACCAAAATAAACGTCAAAATAAATTGAGGTTATAAACGAGGAACTATAATTTACACTTAAAAATTAATTCATGAACAGCAAAGTGAATTACAGCTATAAACTAAAAATTTAGTTTACAATTTAATTGATTAAATGATTAAAATGTCCACCATCAGATTCAATACATTTTAAAACCCTATTTGTGACTCCATTAACTGCATTTATTAGAAACTGAGGCATATTATTTATTTCTTCAAACTTCTCATTAATTCGTAGTCTTAATTCTTCCAAATCATCTGTACGCTTTTTTTGTCGCCCACCCCCTTTCGATACAACACAGCCACTCTCACGGAAC
>JABXWE010000785.1:0-67729 GCA_014611495.1 Limonius californicus | reverse complement strand
TATATATATATATATATAATTTGAAATAAAGATGATATGAACAGTTTCCAGTATGGGAAAGTCCAGGGAGGCAGTCGCGTCCACTTATTTCCTATCGGTTGGCCAATATGTAGGTTCTCTGGTCGATACTGCTGTTAAATTATTTGCTCTTAAAGCAGCGCATAACTGACTGCTTTTTGTTGTGGTCCTTGAGCCCCAAAATTCATTTTTTGCGTTCCAATCTCCTCCGGTGATGAATTTATTTCTTAAAGTATTGAAATAGTGTTCGCAATCTTCCTTTTTGTTATTGTACTTTGGTGGCCAGTATACTCCTGATATGTTTATATTTCCCATACGATCTTCTATTGCCACTGTTGTTGCTTGTAGATGTTCCGTGCTATAACGTTGTAGTTCATGGTGTTTTATGCCATTTCTTATTATAATTACTGTACCCCCATGTGCATTGCCATCGGGATGTCTAGTGCTGTATATTCTATATCTTGGTATTTGTAGGTGACTTTTGTTGGTGAAGTGCGTCTTTGACACTAACAGTATATCTATTTTATTAATTTAAAAAACTGTTTTACTTCTTGTGCATGTTGGCACAAGCCGTTGGCATTCCATATAGCAATTTTCAATAATTGAGCCATGATCGATTATTAGATGAACGATTAATTGTGTAATCGATTAATCGGATAATAATGTCGATTAATCAAATAATCGATTACTCGATTAATATGCACATCCCTAATAAGAACGTAAATTATATATATTTTTGAGTTATCGCTTTATTAAGCTGCGAGCCTACGTGATACCAAAATTATGGATTGTTGAAACTGGTTTAAAGAAATAAATTTATTTGTGTCAACGTACACCCCCTTCAGGCTTGACTTTTCATTCTTTTCTGTAATCTAATGTGGCGCATAAAAGTAACACGGTGTTGTTTGAAAGAGTTTCCGAATACACTTTTTTTCTTGTTTTGGTTTCAGAAATGTCAATGTAAATATTTTTTTAAGGAATCAATGAGTTGCCAAAGGCAACTCTATGAATTCCATCCCAGCTTATCCAGGTTTAGCACATTTCGTGCTATTCATGGGTCTAACATGCCCCTCCCTTGAAGAACCCCATGTCCCAACTATAACTAAGACACCATAAACAGCCTGGCAACGTGCAGTGCTCAGGATTCGAACCTAAGCGACATTAGTAGAATAACTCTGAAGATAAGCGGCCACTACTCTACCTAGGTCCCCATTGCAAATCTTCAAAACGTTGTTAGTAGAAAGGTATAAAAACTATGGATATACAATGAATACATATATATATATATATATATATATACATATATATATTTAGATTGTACTACTTATTGTATAAATACATTGCTTTATGCGACAGCTAGAAACTGTATATCCATTCCCCTGCGCCAAGCGTCTCTGCCGTGAGCATCGGCTTCACAATGAATAAATACTGAAATAAAAGTAACCTTGTCATTAGAAAGGATGAAACCCAACAGTGGGGTGTTGCTTGCTAAATAATGACAATGAGATAAAAGTGTAAAAACGGCCGCTTACACAAACAGTAAATGGCATTAAATACGTCGGCGTCCTATTTGACTCTTCGGCAAGTGCTGATCCTACACGTAACCAAAAATCGACTAGCGTACTGTTGTTAAACATAATTTCGTAGAATTACTGTATGAAACAGCTGCGAAGCCGTACCAATGTTTATATCTTCAAGTGTAGAGGAGCAACGTTCTGTTATTTGTTTCTTGCACAGGGAATGGGTAAAACCCCTTGATATCCATCGTAGAATAAAGCTATTAATATAGAAATTCATGTTCGTCACTCCAAACAACAGCGTGTTAATGTTTGTGAAGAACTGCGATATGAAGCAGGAGATGCCTTTCTGGCAATGATTGTGACTGGGGTGCACTGTCATCCATCCGAAACCAAGAGAGCAAGCAAAGAATGGAGTCACACCTCTTCACCAAAACTCAAATAATTTCTCACACAGCTTTCGACAGGAGCGATTATGCTGACTCTTTTTGTTTTGGGATACAAGAGGGATTATTTTAGAGGACTACATGCCTAATGGGTTTACTGTTACTGTCACATACTCAGAACCGCTAAAGAACAGTCGCAAGCTTGCCATCAGAACCAAAAGGCGTGGATTTCTGAGTTCTGGCATTATTTTGAGTATTTACCACCTTTACTCCCCCTGACCCCACCCAAGCGATTACCATGTTATTAAACCACTTAAAAATTTCAGAGGAATAATTCAGGCGGTGCATGAGTGGCTGCGCATGCGCCCAAAAAGTTTTTTTCTTCGGGAATTCAAGCGCTTCCAAAACGCTGGAGGACGTGCATAGAACGTAATGGAGACTACGCCGAAAAATGACATAAGTACTTGTTTTGGCATTGTTGAATAAATTTTGTTTAATAACGTTTTTAAAGCTTTGATTTGACTCCGCCACGTATATAGTTGAGAAAGATATCTAAGCGATTAATTAGGAAATGTCGATTGTTGATAAGTCGATCACAATAGACTGTATTTACTTATTTCTTAGAATTTCAAGGGCTGTAAAACCCCATTTGATAAATTGTCATTGGTTATTTAAAATAGGGATTTAATTTTGCTTCACTTTGTAGCCATCAAGTTGACAGCATCAGGACGTATACAGTAAGCGAAAATCCCGGAAGCTGAAAAAGGTGTAAAAGGAAAAGAAGATATTGCTAAGGAACTGTTTGAGTCTTTGCAATTAAGAGACAAATATCCTGAAAACATTAAACATAAAATCTACCATAAAATAAGGCAATAAAAGATCTAACTGTATATTTTCTAAAACTCGAAAAAATGTAAACTAGTAATATATCATATGTGAATATGCATTGTAATAAAAAAAAATTTGTATAAGTACATATTTATTTTATGCTTTACCTTAAAAAAATCGATTAGTCGAATTTCGATAAGACGAATCTTCGACAAATGGAATCTTCGATAAAACCACTATTACTTTCGTCCCCTACCACTTCGACTTAAAAGGTTTTGATTGTATTACCTTATTTTATAAAATTATGAGACGAACTTAACAACTACAAATGTACCACCTCTAGCAGATGCATTGCTTTTATCGTTTCAAAGTTTAAGTTTGGGCAGATATTTAATGGAAAGTAACTGAGGAAATTGATAGAACTATCCAAATAAGTATGTATAGATTGTAAAATGCTTGGAATACATTTGAACTGCAATAGTTTGCGCGAATTACTGGTTATAGCAGAAGTTGAGCTATATATTATGCTTAAATGTCTGGACATCTTCCGACATAATATTAAACTAAATACTTTAACTGGTTTTATTTGCTCAACTTATAAACGCGAAAGTACTTTATCGGTTTAAAGCTTAACGTAATAATACTAAATAAGTACATTAACTATTTTTCTGTTTTTATAACTTAGTATACTCTTCAGGCTGAATTTTTTAATGCTAAGATTGCTACATGACAGGGTAACATACTCTAGAATTATTATTCTGTCAAAAGTAATATAAAATATTACATGTATACAAATATACAGGGTGTCCTTAAATTGCCTTGAAAGCTTCAGATAAACTTTTTCTTTGAAGAATTCTTAAGACAAAACTGCAATTAGTATTTGCTCCGCAGCGTAGTTTTCGTGTACGATGGTGTTAAAGTTCATACCATTAGTACCGAATTTTAGCCAAATGGTTATAAGAAATTAAGTAAAACATGTATTTGCTTAATGAGGAAATTTAAATTAATTCAAAACCGCTAATTAATATTGAATTAACAATTTAGTTCTTCGTTTGAAAGTACTGTTAAAAATCATACTTTTGGTAAAAGTACAATTTGACAACAATGCAGGTGCTATGAGTACTGTAATAAAAATTTCGAAAATCTGTTGGTTACGTTTTGATACGTGTGTCAAGTAAATCAATTTTGAATTGACATTACGAATTCTGCATTACATTCGTCTTTAATTCGTGTTATTGAGTTCACTTGTGTCTTGATCATCATTATGGTGCATGCTATAAACGAGTACGTGGATATGATTTGGATTCTTGCGGAATGTGAGGGAAACTGCAACGAGGCTGATAGGGTTTACGCTCAGCTTTTTCCAAATAGAAGATATCCAAGCCATGTAGTAATTCCAGCTGCAAATCACAGATTTCGAGAAACTGGAAATATCCTTCCTGTTCAAAATTGGGATAGAGGTCGACCAAGAATTTAATAGAGGAGGTTCTTGATCTGGTAACTGAAGAGCCAAGAATTATTGTGCGTGCTATTTCTAGAGTTGTTGGTGCATCAAAAACCACTGTTCACAAGATCATAAAGGATGATGGCCTTTATCCATACCATAAAGTCAGAGTGTAACATTTATTAGAGGAAGATTATGAAAAACGCATTACCTTCTGCAACTGGTTGTTACGACAACGTAGAAAAAAACCAAGCTTTGTAATTAATATTTTATGGACAGATGAAACCACTTTTACACGAAATGACATTTTTAACTTCCACAATCAACATATTTGGGCCCTAGAAAATCTTCTCGCCATGCATGAAGGGAATTATCAAGTTAAGTTTTCGGTCAATGTATGGGCAGGAATGGTAGGTAACAAATTGGTAAGTCTTTTTGTACTACCTCAGCAATTGAATGTTAACAATTACTTGAATTTTTTAAATGACGAACTTCCAACATTGTTAGAAGATATCCGTTTATTGGTTCGCCGCGATATGTGGATGCAGTTAGAAGGGGCGCCATTCTATTATGCGGCTAGAAAGAGAAACTGGCTTAGGGAATTTTATCCAAGAAAATGGATCGGCCGCGGAAGTACAGCAGTCTGGCCTCTAACAAGCCCAGATTTAACCCCACTGGAGTTCTTCTTGTGGTGCCATTTGAAAAACATGGTATATGTGACGCCAATTGAAAATGAAGAAGAGCTAGTACTTCGTATTCGTGAAGCAGCAGCAACCGTTAATGAAGCAATGCTCCAGCGTGTTCAACAGACTATCGTTACAAGGGCAGCCAATTGCCGTGAAGTTGGTGGCAGAAATTTTGAACATGTTTTGTGAAATGAGTTATTTTTTGCAAAGCAGTGTATCCTAATTTTTACTTTAAACATTTCACCTGTTGGCCTACTAATTTTAGTTTTTTCGAAGTAAGTTCAACAGTGTTGCCAAGTATCAGATTCTTTATCTGGCTCTTATGAGGAAACTAAGCGCGATAGGAAGTTCCTGTTTGCTATTTTGAAGCCTATATCGGTTAGAAAATCTTACTTGAAGCTTTTAAGGCAATTTAGGGACATCCTGTGTAATGTATATAATATTTAAGAGAAATTAGGAGAATGGCAAATTTCAGTAGATATAGTCTCTCTCTTTTTCCATTTTGCCCAGGTGGTCAATTATTTTCATATTACCTACTTAAGCTGCACTTTTGCAATTGGTCTACTGTGATTTTATTATCGTCAACAATAATTTTCTTGCGAAACAATTACCCCTTTAGGGATTCTTAAAGCGTTCTGGCAATTTAAAATTAAATGTAACTTCTTACATCGGCAACCATTACATTCCTTTTCCGGTTCTTTTTGGGGTTTAGGGTCATCTACCTGAACATTGGACTACAAAATGCAGCCAGTGTAAAATACAATACGTATAATATACCAAAAAATAAATTGGGTACAGGGCCTTGGCATTGTTCTGATTTTAAGAAATAAGTATAGATAAATTTACAAATTGGAGTTGTGTGTATCATGTTTTTTTAAGGAAGGTAGTTTGTAACTTGGTGACAAAAATTTACTAAATTAAGTTTATATACACCGTAAAGGTAGGTTGATTTTACCTAATTTTTGCACTACTTTTGGAAATTTTTTATCATCAATTCTGATGATTATTTCCATAATGTTTTTCACTTTCTTTCATTCTTGAGTATGGTGTAGCTAGGTAACTACGGTGATAATATGAAACGCTTATTTTTAATGACTTTTAGTAGCCACTTAAACATGTAAAATAAAAAATACTGCGATGACTGCCAAGAAATTGATTCTGCATTATTATTTCTTATAAACGTATTTGCAAACACAATGTTACTTACTTATCGTAGAGAGAAACATGATGATAAATCCTGCAAACATGGGAATGGTGTAGCCTATTCTAAAATAAGAAATATCCTATTTATAAATTATGCTACACATTTTAAAGAGCACAATTCGAAATTTCGATGTGCATTTCCTACAGATAGGAAACTTTAAAATACTTACTTGTGAGTCAAAGGGCCAACAAAAGGGTTGGTCAATAACTGCACAAATGCCTTCGAGGCAAACATTATTCCCACGGCAACAGTTTCCTGCACCAAGTCTGCATGCCTTTGTGATTCGGGATTTAGAGTAGTAAGATTTTCTGTCATTAAATATTAATTTAGGTACGATTATAAGCTGAGTTTGTGTTACTTACCTAAATACTCTGTAGGTGATATAGTCACTGTTCCATTTTGATTAGCTTTGTCTTGGCGTGCTTGGCACGGCGGGTAGGGGGTGGTGGTTAGAGGAGGTGTGGTACTTGTTAGTACCATATCCAGAGGTGCATCCGGGTGATTAATGTCGTACAAAAACTCCGGTATGATTGGTACTGAAAAAGTGAAAAGAAAAATGAAACTAACTTATTTGATTTATGAGAGTTTCAAAAATATTTTCTTTTTCGTTAGAAAGTTTTTATCTATTCAGATATTTTATTCTCCTGTATTTATAACAGAACAAAAAACAAAAGTACATATTAAACACCATAAATAAATAAAAATCTATATTATAATCAATAATACAAGGTCAAATCTCGTATATAATCACCCTCATGTTTCCGCTACATTAGCGTTTTGAGGTTTAAATTTGGAACATGAGCTATTTATACCATCACTTCTGAATCCGTCAACTAAATTAAATACTCAACATTATACTTATTTTATAAACATAATGCTGAATATTTAATTAACGTGTTAAATCTAGGATTAGTAATTCTATATGGTAAATTTATGTAAACATATTTATTACATCATCATGGTCGAAAGTTTCGCCCTCGGAAAGTACACCACGGTTTTTTAGACAGAAGTTTATGCGATTCTAACGGTGGAAAAAAAAGAAAGAAGACAGACTGGGAGCCAAATGGGCGATCTACATATGTTCCGACAGCCAAACAACCCTCACAGCTGTCTGCTCACCTACGACGAGGTCTACCTTCGTCCAGGTATGTGGAGACGTTATAGAAGAGCTCGCAAGGTTGAAGGAAATACAGCTTGTTTAACTACCACGGCCTTGTGGGGTCCCTGGTAACGAGAAGGCGGACGAGCTTGCTGGGCCGGGAATACCTGTTTTTTACCAGAACCCTTTCTAGGGATTTCAAGGTAGCAGGTCACGCCATCCCTAATTGAACGAGCATAAGTGAAACTGAAGGATTAGTGGAGGGAGATTTATGGCTGCAGACAGACGAAACTCTTTATAGCCGGCCCACAGAAACCTAAGTTGGTCTGGTTACTTGGGAGAAACAGACGGACTCTAAATCTATTGAAATGCGCCCTTACAGGGCACTATAGATTTAGAAGCCACCTAAACCTAGTAGGTGCAGGACCCGACTTGTCAGCATGAAAAATCCGATTCTCACTTTGTAGGAGAATGCGAAGCATCAGTGCGATGAAGGCACCAAATCTTCGGTGTAAGGATGCTTCACAACATAAAGTTGAACTTCCTGCATTGGACAGACCTTGATATTCATCAGCAGGTCAGGACGGTTAGGTAGGAGACCCGGGTAGGATGGGGAAGAGAATGGATAAGAGAGCGGCGATGATCAGGGGGAAACCAGGATTAGTAAAAAGGGCTAATGAAGGTCTACTTGCTGGAAATTTCATCCTCCCTCCCCATATCTACCACTGCTACTACTACTACATCATCATGGTCGATCTTAGTATCTACCAGTTCATGTTGGTAAATCAAGTACTTGTTTATTTGAGCTCGTGCTTCGCCGTATTGTTAGCAGCTGATTATTAGTAAATGTGTTTCCTTCAAACGTTCCAATACTATTAAGCGTTATAATGGTTTCCTAAAAACGTTAGCGTGTAGTAAACATTGCAATAAAAAATGCTACAAAAATTAGTCATGTAATCCTAAATAAGTTATTATTAGTATCTACGAATTAGCTTTGTTTACCTACGACCTTAAGTATGTTTACTACACATTTGGAATATTATGAAAAATTATTTGCTTTTTATAATTTTTAGAATAAGTAAACGTTCTGTACTATTTTTATGAATGTTTTCTGGTCTTAAATACGACATGGTAGATTCTACGGTTAGCCTTGATAGTGTGATAAAATCCTGAGGTTAAATTAATGATATGGTTTTTCGTAAATGTACCACTTCCGATTGGCAAATGTTATATTTACCGCGTCAACGCTAGGATTCTTCGATTATCGAGCGTTTACAGTAAAAGCTACATGCGTATGGTTCAACATATAGGGAATATAGTTTCACTAAAATTTAACAAATACAACAACTAACACCAACAATAAATAATATTTAATTATGTTGTAATATTTATTGCATTATTACAATGCAATTGAAATGTAATCTAAAGTTATATAAATGTGTACAATGTGTATAAAAGCTACGTAATTTTTAATTAGAAAGTCGCTGAGAGGTTAAATTTAAAAATATTTACACATTGTATAAATTAAGCATACCAGCTAATACGAACCTGATATTTTATGTAAAACTAGTAAAATAAATAAAATATTTAAGTTTAATCTTTGACTCTGTTCATTTGGTTCACCTAATGATAATTTTGTTACCCGACGATCTCATCAAAGTGTAATTAAAGCAACACTTAACCCTTGCAATTTGCAAGCAAGTTGGGATCAATCTCAATTTGAACTTAATAAAGTTAAACGATAGCAATTTGTCTGCGACAACAGGTACGTGGAGGCTAATATATTATTTTTACTAAAAGTCCTCGTACTTTAAAATGCATGTAATACAATTTCATATAATGAGAATAATCTTAATAACAAAATAAAATTTTTAAATGTATTGATGAACTTGTTTGCCATTATTTGCTTATTACAGAAATTGTAGTAACAATAAAAAATTGCACCAATACTTTTTTGACTTTTCATCAAACGCTATATGTTTAGAGATACAGTATTTGAATTTACTAAAACGCTTTTTAAGGGATAAGAAACTACGCCACCAAATATCTTTAAGGTTTCAAATAGCTTAACTCATTTAAAAAAGTGCTCGTCGATGTAAATTTAATTCTCGGACTGGCACAATAAAAAGAAACACAATTTATGTAACACAAATAATATTTTATATTTATTAAAAGTGATCTTGCACTTTAATACCTTATTGCAACGTTCTAGAAGTTTTTGTAAACAGTCGTCAAATGCGTCCTAAGAAACTGCTTCCAATTTGGTTGTTAAATTTTTCTTCATATTTTCTCCGTCCTGAAATCGTTTCCTTTGAGAATAGTGTTCACTTTAGTAAAGAGAAAAATGTTGTTGCCAAGTCAGATTATTGGGCGGGTGACTTGATTTCGACAATGCTGTATTTAATGAGAAGTGACTTCACAATCAGTGCAGAATAGATAAGTGTACTGTTATGCAACAAGAACCAACTATAGTTTTTGGAAAAATGCAATCACACTCGAGAAATGCCCTGCAATAATCTCATTATGGGTTCAATGTAGAATGACTATTTGTCCTTTAGACACAAATTCTTTATGGATTGCACCAAGTTTATCGGAAAAGGTAATCATATTGGTATTTATTCTAGCTTTTTGCAGCTGAAACTTTTCTTTGTTATAACGAAAGAAAAGCAGCACTTGACTATTTTATATACGAAAAATGATACATTTTTATTTTACTTATAATTTTATTTATGTTTATCTTTCAAGGAGTATCAGTTTATGTACGTGTTCGATAGTTTATATGGAATGCCTAAAAAACATTAAGTACATACGTATATAAAATCAAATAAATGGTTTCCAGAAAAGTATCTATGTATAAGGAAGTTCTATTTTTGTTATTGATATATGATATCACACAAGAATTTTTAAATATAATCAATGAATGTCTTTTGAACCTTTAACTCTTAGTTGTTATATAAGATTTTGTATAGTTAGGTAGTTTTATTGGTGTAAAATTATTTAACATACAGTGTATCCCAAAACGTATCGGCAATATTTCAAGGATGAATTCCAGAACTTATTTAGAGTCGAGAAGTTCATATAAACATATGTCCTAAACGTAACTGTTAACGAGTTATTGTTTATTTCAAAATTTATGTGGCCAAAATTTTTGTTCAATGGATTTCTGAAATACTGATCTAGTTGCCATGATCGCGTCTTTTGTTTGGTAATATTTGAATATCGTTTTTAATAAATTACTGTTTGTGCCTTGTCAGTTTATTACTGTGATACTGAAATTATTGGCTTCTTATTTGTATCCTTATTCCCATCGTAATTCACAAGTGATTCACAATGCTAATGTTATTTTCAAATAAGAATATGCAGATATTCATTATGTTTACGATCTGTGTGATAGAAATGCTTTAACAACACAACAAGAATAGCGTAGAAGATATCCCAATAGAAGACTGCCTACGCGTGCAGTTTTCCTTAATTGATATCTTCATCTAAGGGGACATGGCACTTTCAATGCAAGACATGCAGTCGGCCAATGAGTTGTCCGTAGACCCATAAACGATGATGAGCAAGTTCTTGATTCATTACAAGAACTTCACTTAAAAACGGATGTTCTTGTCAAGAAGGTCCGTTTTTAAGTGTACGAGGAATTGCATTACGTAATGGAATATGTAGAAACCAGGTTTGAAGAATAATAAGAAGTGCTCGCTTACATCCATATCATTATCAAAGATTTCTAGCTCTAGGTAATGATTTTGAAGTTCGTTTAAGATTTTGTAATTGAGTACAAAATAATCAAAACCTACCGCATATTTTATGGACCGATGAAGCTGCATTCACACGAGGTGGTATCAATAATTATCATAATCTTCATGAATGGGTTGCAGAAAATCCTCATTTAAGAGGACGCTCGCATTTTCAACATAGATTTAGTGTTAACATGATAGCTGGTATTTTTAATGATCGTCTGATTGGAAGTGCCACACTGTTTGAATGGTGCGAATTTCGAATATTTTATAGAAAACTCTTTACCCTTATTACTGAAAGATGTGCCATTAAATATTAGACATGCAATGTGGTATCAACACGATGAGGCACCAGCACATCAATGTCTCCGTGTTAGAGCTTGGCTTAACGCACATTTTCCGGGAAAATGGATTGGAGTAGGAGGACCCGTAGTATGGTCACCGCGTTCGCCGGACCTGAGTCCATTAGATCTTTGGGGTCACATGAAACAGATTGTTTATGCAACTGAAGTGTAGACGGTAGAATAATTACGCCAAAAAATATAGCAGGCTGCCGATATTGTTAGGAATAATCCAGCTACCATATTAATAATGCAGCGATTTCTTTTGCGAGGTGAGGCTTGTGTATCGAACACAATGGAGATAATTTTGAACATTTCTTGTAGATAAAAAGTATTCAAAAAAAGATTTATTTCATAAAATTCGCTGAACAAAAATTTTAATCACATTAATTATGAAATAAAGAAGTACTCGTTAACGGTTACGTTTAGGTTACGTTTATATGGACTTTTCGACTCTAAATAAGTTCTGGAATTCATCTTTGGAATATTGCCGGTATGTTTTCGGACATCCTGTAGGATATTAAATATGTTATTTGTACATTGATATTGTCAGTTTAGTTGACGCCTTTCAGAGAGTGTTTTGAGTTTAATTTTTTAATATAATTTTAGGGTGCCTCAAAATGAATTTGCGCTTAGGGTCTCGACGTGCCTTAATCCGCCACTGCTTATTTGTAGACAATCAAGACTAATGCATACGACGACGCTGTGCATTATGTTTGCACTTATCCCTTTAGCCTTTTCACCGCTAGTTCACCGTAAACGTTGATGACGTATTTCGTTTGACTAAATGGCACCATTAAGCTCTTCTTAAATATCTGTATTCAATTAAGCACATCTTTATGAATGTAACAATTAAGTACACTTTGTTAAATAAGTTTTTATTTTTTGTATATACAACTACAAATTAGTGAACGTACCCATTTAAAAATATCAACAGTATTTCTGCTAAAAAACCTACAACAAGTTCTCCTATTGTTTAGGTAGGCAATGGGTTTTAGTAATTGTTTTAATAACAAGTAATTTTTCGGTTGTGATTCAATACAGATATTCAATACTTTCATATGCTGGAATTACATAATAAAACTACATAATATTTTGGTTGTTATTATCTACATAGGAAAAAGTAAAAATAAATGTTTGTCAGATACATTTTAAATTTGTACATTTGCTATAGAAAGCAGTTATTACATGTTACTTATAAAACTGTCTTATTTTATTAAATATATTTTTTATTTTTTTATATTTACGTTTTACATTCGTATAAGTTATTATATCATACGACGAAGGTGTCGCTAAAAGCAGCCTTGCTATCTTCTCTTTGAGTTGAAGGAAATATTTAAGTGTTGAGGAAAAACGATATAAAGGCTGTAGGAACCGTTATTGGACATCTCTAGTTAAACAAATTTTATCAAAAGTAAACGTGGTAAACAATTACTTATAGTTCCTTAAAAGGGATACTCTTATCTATACCTACCCTCTTATTAGATTTAGCGTTGAAGAATTAAATATTTCTATTTGTGATTTTTGTTTTTTATTTGAGCAATCGTAATCTACACTAGAGGAGCTGTAATTGGAAATACCCACTGCTGGAAGTGAGGAAGTTTAACGACTAAAGATGTGAAAGATACAACGAATTCTTAACAATTGATTACCCGATCTTAAATTAATTAGAAATTAAGAAATTAATAAATTATAATCTGGTAGAGCCTGCCTCCATACTAAAGTCATAAATAACGACACAATCACAGATAAACTTATTTCTTCTGCGGGGGCAGTCTTAAGTATTTACAAACGACCACTAGGTGGCGCTATTGAGATCTGCCATTCTTATTTTCGTAAAATTTGACATTTGTTATTGTGAAAACAGTGTTAGCTTAGAAATTGACCGAATAGTTTGTTTACAGTGAGCGTTTAAAAAAAGGAATTTTATGAAAAAATGGATATTTCACGTGAAGGTTTTCGTTGGATGATTTTTTACGATTTTAGTAAAAGTCTAACTCAACAACAATGCATAGAATCGCTTCGTTCAACTTTTGCTAATGAAACACCGTCAGAAAAGACTGTTTACAATTGGTTTGTATAATTTCGTTGTGGTCATGTGTTCGTCAGTGATGAATTTCGTGAAGGTCGACCAAAATCCGTTGTTATTCAAAAAAATATCGATGCTCTGCGCAACATGATTGAAGAAGATCGGCATGTGACTTACAGTGAGATAGAGGCATTCTTAGGCATATCGAAGACTGCAGTACATTCGATTTTGCATGAAAATTTAGCTGTAAAAGGATCTGTTCCCGATGGATTCCGTATAATTTGACCGAAGCTCAAAAAAAGGCTCGTGTTAATTAGTGTAAGGAAATGCTGCAAAATCCGTATACAACATCGTAACAGGTGATGAAACTTGGATATGTTCGTATAAACCGGAAACTAAGCAACAATCCACTGTTTGGGTGTTCTAAGATGAACCGAATCATACAAACGTTGTTCGTTCAGGAAGCACTTCCAAGAAAATGATCGCCTGTTTCTTCGTTTATACTGGACATGTCGCAACCATTCCTTTAGAGTATCGAAGAACAGTTAATGCTGAATGGTATGTAACAATTTGTTTACCAGAACTCATCGACGAAATCAGGAAAAACAACGAAAATGTCTCATCATTCTTCATCATGACAATGCCAGCTCTCACACAGCACGTCAAACACTTGGTTATTGGAAGGGGAACAACATCGAATTAATGTCTCATTTCCCGTATTCACCTGATTTATCGCCTAACGACTTCTTTGTGTTCCCGAATGTCAAACAAAAAATACGTGGACAGCGATTTTCATCATCTCAAGGAGCTGTTGAAGCCTTCAAAAACCATGTTATTGAGATACTAACTTCAGAGTGGAAAAAATGCTTCGAGAATTGGTTTGAACGCTTGCAAAAGTGTAAAGGCGAATATTTTGAAGAGCAATAAAACAGTGTATTCCAAAAAAATTTTTCTTTCTTGGTTTTTGGAAACACTTAAAATGCTGCCCTCGCATTTTTTAATTAAATAACAGAAAATCGAATATTTTCCATTACCTCAACTTTTTCATCTATGAAATGTGAATAAATAAATCAATTTTTAGTAGCTTAATTTCTCTGTGGCTCCTACACCCTTAGTGAATAATATCCTAGGACACTGCAGCTTCGTTGCGTTACATTTTTTATCATTTTCGTTACCGAATTCAGTTGCACGGTGCGATCACAAAAAGCTTGACACCATTGATTGTAATACAATTTGTTTTTGATTACGCTGTTGAGGATTACAATGTCGTAGAAACATGTATTTTAGTGATGGTAGTTTTGAAAATTATTGACTAATGAGGTATGCCAAATTTTATTTTTTTAGGGAAATGCGCTTATTATTTTTGTGTCGCACCGTGTAATTGATACACCGGCTATAATTAACAGAGAAACACAAAATTTGGACTATAAATCGCCGCTAATTAAACTTCCAGCTTTTGGGAAAGTTGAGGATTCTGCAAGTAAGTGTTCGGCATTTTCTGTTACTGAACTGGGAAAAATAAACAAAAGTTAAGCATTTTTTTATGTGAAAAAAACTAGGCATTAATTAGACGTCGATGATATCACAACAGAATATTTCATGCTAAAATGTCAGATTATTTCAGTAATAATCTTTGCTTACATTGGATTGATTTTCTTGTAATAATACACTTATAGAAGCTTAAGACCAAAAGTGCTTTCTTTAATTTGTTTAATGCATAAGTGGTATTTTCTACAGAAAGTCTTAGCAAGAATAAGAGTTCTATAAACTGTTTGATTAGGTACCTATCATTTTTAATATAGCGTAGATAACTCATTTAAGACTAGGCAATTGCTATGTATCTCCTAAATTAAAATCAACGAGAATAATTAGTTAGAATCTTAGTTACATTCATTCTTTAGTTCCAATAAAACATTAATACTCTCGCTATACATTCTGTTTTTTTCTAATAAAAAAATAAATAATTTATTGCGCTTCTTGTAGAGGTTAAAGTACACAGAGTTCGCTTTCAGCCGGGAAAAAGGCACTTGCTACATCAAAAAGTGAAACAAAACGCTAAACGCGTTATGTGCTGGCAGCATTGCAAATATACAGGTTGGGCCTGCCAAATTGTCCCCCTTACAAGTGGTGGACACAACCCAACGTACATGTATCACAGCATTTGAGATTATTGAATTTTTTTATATTACACAAATGGGTCATAGTTACTTTCCATCAAATTAATCTGTTATTAGTGCTGTAATTAACAGTTTTCTTAATATTTCTTATTTTGGTATTTAAGAAGGCAATCATCAGCATTGCAACCGTATTATAGTAAAAACTAAACAAGCCAAAAACAACAAAAATAAAATACCATAATAGTTCAGTAAATATTAAAAATTGCCTTCATCCACACATTTTCTAATTCGGCTTAAAAACGACTTTCGGACTCAAGTAAGCTTGTCAGGTGTAATTGATGTACACGCTTCCACTATTATATTTTGTGGTCATTTACTACCGGAGTTCGATATACTCTATTTTTAATTGTATCCCAAAGAAAATGGTATAGTGAAGTGGAGCAATACATGCGCAGATCCTCTTGTAATCCAATTTACTCCAAATACATTAATAAAGTAATTAAAAATCAAATACATGGGACTTACGACTTTACTTCTTATCCAACAGAAGGCGCATTTTCAGATTTTTCCCGTCAGAAAAATCTCCCGTGTCTGTTGGATCTACGAGTATAGGGAAATACGCGAATACCCACATTTGTGCTTAGATCTCTTTGACTTACTTGGGGATTCGCTCAATAGCCTCTAACGCTGCTAGTTCATGTTCCATGTTCGTAATCATTCTGGGTCTATATCTTCTAGAATAAACATATTTAACTTCGTTTCTTAAAGAAGTTTTCAATGGGTCTACATATTTTTCAGACGGTGGTATTCTAGTTAGATAGCGTCTAAAATATATATATATATATATATAATTCGACTACGTATTGTCATAAGTAGGCAATATCAATGAATCACTTTTCAGGGGGGACAGCTTAGCTGGCTCACCTTGTAGCATGGCAAAAAATTACAATCAAAAAATATTTTAATTATATTTACCTCTTTCATACAAGGAGGCAAGAATAAAATATCTGAATAGCCGTGTATAACCGCTGTTGTCATGTGGTTGAAATACATAAACGCTATTTTTTAACACTTGCTTTTTATATGTAATATTACTCCTGAATTTTACCTAAACAGTTATAACTAGTTTTTGGTTATCAAAATTAATATAAAAACGATAGTGTGTAGTAGCAAGCCGATTAGATAATATGGTTTGATGTAGAAATTCAGTACCATCTCTGACGAAGAAAATTAATATCCGCAATATTTATCTACAATAAATTCGATTATTAAGAAAATCTCTTAAAGTGTAAAGACAATAGCCAAATATTAAGCAGCTGAAACTCAAAAGTCGTCAATTTTACAATAAGTAACTTTCTTTGTATGTTTTATGATTAATGATTGTAGATTTGCAAAAGCTCAGAAACGGGTTTAGTATTCCTCTTCTATGGATTGGTAAGACATCACAGTAGAATTTATTACGACTGTTTACAACATACTTAGTTGACGTTAAAACCAAAGTAAGAAGACCCAGTAAATTGGAAAAGCTATATGAATTGAAATACTAAATGATTTTAAGAATTTTATATTATATATTTTTATATTAATAATGCTATAAATCAAAATATGATATAGCGACAATCTATAATGATAAAAAAGTAATCAATTTGTAATTCAATTAGTAAAATTGTAAATAACCAACACAAAACAAGATACACAACTAGGCTACCTAACGATCTCAGTTATTTAATGTTAACGTAACAGTTTTGTAATAACAAATACTAGCGTAAGTGACTATTATAAATTATGATATCGCACTTTCACGCACTATGCGAGAAACCTGATCAGAGAAAGGTTTGTTAAATACAGGTGAAATTCTATCAAGCTAATTTTGTAATTGGCTTTTCTGCAAGTTGACTGCTACTAATAATATCGCAACATTCACTTTTTGTAATGCACAATGCTGTGCAATATTTAAAATACATTCGTTGGTGGAAATGGAGCTTGTCCGTGTGATTTCTAATGAGCCGCAGTTTTGAAAAAAAGTTTCATTTTATCGGTTCGCTAGTCTTCTTACAGGATGATTTTGATTTGCTTCGATCATATATTCGATTTATACTATTCTATAAAACATTAAACGAAATGTGAGATTAATAATATGTTTTCTAGAATTTCGTAAAATAGAAAAGTAATTAAAAGATGATGACAAATAGGCAATGCATTACTTCTGACTGTTACTACATTTTTTAAATAATTAATTGTTATGAGTGTATTCAAAAATATTGTATATTATTAATAGATACAATAAATTCTTGATACAGTGGAATGTAGATCTGAATTGTTACTCAATTCTCTTGATAGGCTTATGACTTCACACTAGAGCTCTTGTTAAATGAAAATTGTTCTGAGAAACTTCATATGAATAATGAGGTTAGAAAAACCGAAAATAAGAAGTGCACCGCCATATACATTTTTTTGGGTGAAGTATTGGCATCTCTCCTTCATTTAGTAATTATTATTAATTATTTGTCTTCCAATTAAAAAAATAATAAACAGAATAACTAAAACATACTTAGGTATAAGATTTTTCTACAGTAGTCTATTTGATAGCGGCGTTCCCAAATCGTTTGTACAAGATGACCAGAACTCTATTGCCATATTTTAGGAGTTGATTGCAGAAGTTCTTGGCAGCTAAACATTCTACTTCTAATAAATTTGTGGTTAATTCTGAATCGTATAGGAGTTACATAGGAATTCTCTTATAAACAACTCATTATTTAACATTTTCAGAGTGTTAAATAATAAATGTCAGCTTTTAGAGATAAATATTGCCCCCTTTTAAACAAATAAATATTTTATGATTGTTTGCTGATTTCGTAATCGGTTTGAAGTACCAAGGATTTTTCTTTTATTAACATATCCAATTTTATACATTTCTTTGTAGGCATCAATACGACTTTTTGCTCGTCATTGTGCAGCACGATCTATTAAATTACTTGAGCCCGAAAAATTTGGTTCGTCTCAACTACAACTCGCGAATTCCCATCAAAGCCCATATCAGTGAACTCTCTTGCTAAAAATCTAGTAATTTTGTATCGTTTTAATATAACAGATTTTCAAAAATTTAACGTTTGAGTTATGTTCCTTAATCAAGATAATTCTGTGAAGATCAGAATTGGGAGTAACTTTTGATATAACACGAAATTTATTTAGTGTATTCTTGCGTTTTTTATACAACCATGTCCAGTACAGACCAAAAAGTGGAAATTCTAATGTGGTATTAGAATGGAAACAGCTTAAGAACTGTAAGAGACTTATTTTCACTAAACTATCCAGAAAGACCTATTCCTTGTATTCGAACCATACAAACAATTGTTAGAAAATTTAAATCAGAGGATGCGTAATAAATTCGCATAAAATAAGAACTAAAAGTAATCACGTTTTAACCGGATAAATGAAATTAAATATTCTATGCTATGTTGAAGAAAACCCTATAGTATCACTACGATAAATAGGTTCACATTTTTATGTTTCTAAAACTTGGGTATTTATAACCCTAAAAGAATTTAAATATAAATCGTACAAATTTTCTAATCACCAACAACTAGTCGTTGAAGACACAGAAAAAAGAACAATCTTTTGTGAAACATTCTTTAATTTGCTAAATTAACATTAATACATTTTAAATAAGATAGTTTTTAGTGATGAAGTAACTTTCACAATAAATGGAGAAGTCAATTCACAAAATTTTCGGTATGCACTTATTATAATTCCTCATCTATCCACTATCCAGTATCTTGATAAACTTATTTCTTAGATATTGGTCCCGCACTAACTGCCATTTACAAAACTTAACGCACAATCAATACACTGGGAAAGTTAACATAAGGCTAGGAATAGTTGAAAATAAGCTTATCGGTCCATATTTTATTGATGGTAATCTCAATACAGCCAAATTTTTAGAGCTATTAAGGAACGACGCGATGACCGGTGGTTTCAGATGGATGGAGCCCCTTCATTCCACGAATGCTCTAAGAAACTTTCTATACGATAGGTTTCCAGGACATTGGATAAGAAGATTCGGTTCTATACCGTGGCCCCCGCGTTCTGCAGATTTGTCGCCCAATGACTTCTTTGCTTGGGGATATCTGAAATCAAAAATTTATACAAATATTCCAATACAAAGTATTGATAAATTAAAAGATCGCATACGTACCGAATGTAATAGCTTGAATCCCGACTTTCTTGCGAATGCTGTGTTTTTATTTTCATTTCCGTTTTCTGTTATTGATGTTTAATGTTTTACAATAGTAGATAATCGTCGTTGTTGTTCAACTCATTTTGATTTGCTTATTTAATATAAACCACTGCATCAACATAACCTTCCTACTCGAATAATTCACAACAACAGTAACGTTAGCTTCTGATTTTTAGTTGTGGGTATAGTTGGTTGCCTACACAATAGGCATAATTGACGCGTTCTTTTTAAGAGTATACATAGGCAATGTATACTAAAAAGAAAAATTCCCCGTATAATGTTTTGCTCAGAATTGTGTCGTCTGCATGCCTGTGAAGTATGGCGATAGAGCTTTGAACCACCCTATATATCAGTCTTTTTTATTATAAAATATCTGTATTTTTATATGACCAATTTTTATGTACACAGTTTTCTTTTAAAAATATAGTTTGGCTACATTTTATGTGCATTCAACAACATACTTTTAAATTCAATTTAAAATTTTTTGTTTTGAAAGAATGTCAGATGATGTTCAAATCAATTTAATTTCTTTGGTTACGAATAAATTCGTGTTAAATACTGTTAGAATCAATGCAATCACAAATTTGTGTGGTTTTCCAGAATAAATGTACTCCATCCCCATCATCTTACTTTGGTGTACGAACTGCACGAAAGTAACCTTTGGAGAAGATTGCAATTTTGTAATTTCCTTCAGAATCAACTTTTTTTTGCATTTATATTTTTTAAGCGTATGGGCAAAATTCTCAATTAATAGTGAAGTGAATAGGTATAACTCGCACTATTATACGCAAGAGAATCTCCACTGGATACGTGTCACATGTTTTAAAAAAATGTTTTTTGTAAAATTTAGTGTGGCAAAGTAGACAGTCATGTTAGATATTGGACCCTATTTCTTCCACGAAAATTTAGCTAGACAACTATTCTTGGATTTCCTGTAAAACATTTTACCAGAGTTGTTAAAAGATGTACAACTCAATGTACAAGAGGAGTTTTTATGTTATCTACCTAGCTATGGATACAAAATGCTGTTGTGATAATTTTATAATGTTAACTCTCTGACATTTTAGAGTGTATCATCAACAAATTTGATACAACTCGCTTAAGATTAGTCATTTCTGTATAGAGTTAGAGGTGCAAAAATGAGTGATTTAAAACTTGAACAGATAAGCGTCATAAAATTTCTATCGAAAGAAGGCAATAATCCAAAGAATATCCATGAGAGAATGGTGGCTGTGTATGGGAAAAATAGCCCGTCCTATTTTCAAGTACAATTTTGGTGAAGCAATTCAAATGGGGCAGGGAGTCCATTCAGGATGACCCAAAGTGCGGAAGACCTCTTGAAACACGAACATAGGAGTCCATAAAGAAAGTTGAAGAATTGGTTTTGATTGATCCCCGAGTGACAGTTTCAGTTATTGCGAGAGAAGCAGGTATATCAGAAACATCTGTTTTTAAAGTCATTCATGAAGATTTTGGAATGAGCAAGTTATGGCCATAGCTTTCTGGGATACTGAAGGGATTTTATGGGTTGAGTATGTGCCGAAATGGTCTACAATGACAAGGAAGGTCTACTAAGAAACAATAATCAATTCGAAAGCAGCTATTCACGAGAAAAGAGCTCACAATTTTACCCAGAAACCTGCTTCTGCACGACAACTGCAGGATGCAAAAACCACGAATCGTTAAAGAAGCAATTGATGAATGCGGCTTTGAGGAATTACAACATTCACCGTACAGTCCCGACTTCACCCCTGTGATATTATCTCTCTCCAAAACTCAAAAAAACACTTGAGAAGACGACGCTTTTTGTCGAATGAGGATTTGAAAAACTCTGTGTAGTCGTATTTTGCAGAGTTATCAAAACAATTTGTTCTCAAAGGCATAGCGTTATTAGAAAAACGTTGGAATAAGTCGTAAGCGTTAATGGTGTTATGTTGAAAAAAATTTGTTTGTTCTCTAACTTGTTTCCTTCATACTTACGTAGATAACATATGAGTAAAAAAACTCTCCTCGTACGATAAAAACTATGGTACCTACCAACGTAATGGCTGTCTTGCTTACTACAATTAGATTGTTAGGAATTACAATTAATGTATTTATAAAAATGGATTGGAATAGGAACTGTGCATGTGCATCTATAACCACCAAAAAGTTGCAAAATTACTTCACTAGAATTTTTTCTTTGTGATACAATTAAACAAATAATGTACCGGATTCTGGTAGTAAATGAGTTTTAAACTTTCCTAGTTTTTACTATTGTATGGTTGCCCTAAAGCGTGCTTCTTGTGTTAAATACTAATCAAATGAATATGGGGGGCAGCCGCGGTTCTCCATAAAATCACGAGGCCCCGCAACCCGAGATGGAGTCTTACTCCTTTTTGTGGATTACTGAAGCCAAGGATTAAATAGTAAATTCTAAGATAATATTAGTAAATCTGTTAATTACTACAGTAATAGATCGACTTGCCAAAAAATAACTATGCTGTATTACTATACTATAAATGATCAATAATTTTAGTAGCTGTGATACACATATGTTGAGTTGCGTCAATCACTTTTGAAGGGGACAACTTAGCTGGCCCACCCTGTAAATACCTTCTAGCTAGTTATACATACCGGATGTAGAATTGGCAAAATTGCAGTAGGGAATTCAATGTAATTTTTTACATATGTTAATCTTGACTTCTATGTTAATAAATTGAAAATATGTGTACGCACTTCCGAATTCTTTTACAACTACCAAAAAAAGTAAGTTACTATTTTATGCTTTTTCTTCTTCTTCAGCTAATTGTTGCCCACTGCAGGACATAAGCCTCTTCTACTAATCTCTTCCATGTATTTCTGTCTTGAGCTGTTTGCTGCCAATGGGTGCCAGCTGTTCTCTTTACATCATCTAGCCGTCTTTTTGGAGGTCTACTATACTCCTCCTTGTTTCCCTAGGTCGCCATTGAATTAACTTTATCGACCATTTGCTGTTGTTTTGTCTGGCTACAGACCAAGTCATTGCCACTTGAGGTGTGCGACACGCTCTATGTTATCTGTGACTTTGGTTTTTGTCTAATGATCTCATTTCGCACTCTATCCCTCAGGCTGATGCCCAGCGTTCTTCGCTCGTTGCGTCGTTCTAAGTCTGTTTAGGCTGCTTTCTGTCAGTGGCGGTTTCTATACTGTAGGTTGAGACTGGCAGTAAAAATTCGGTTAACTTAAAACTAGTTGTTATTTTGAAGAATCAAAATATGACTTTTGTTTCATAGCATTGCTGTTTTCTGGTATATAATTTAAAAGTAATGCTTTTCAGTTTGAAATTTTTGTTATCAGAAACCATGGTAATTTATTGTTTTGTTACTTACGTTAATATATATAAGCCAAGGTAGTATATCTAAAAATTTACGTTGCATTTCCCACTGTAACTTTTTAAATTTTAAATCCGGTATAAGACCCACAGTAGAGCCATATTAAATATGTATACCCACAACGTTAGCAATGTAAGATTTAGTGTTATGATATATGAAAGTAAACGCGCCTTATTTTCTAAACTTATTTTATCAAAGAGTACTCGTATAGCATTTCTGTGTTAGCAAAATAAAACTGCAACGTTAACAACATTAAGTTTTAAAACGCATTTATAATAATTCCGGAATTTTAATCAGATCTGTGCTTCAATTTTAATAATAATTTTCTAAGCTCAATATGTATAAAATTATTAACCGAAAGAAAGTTATTAACAGAGAATTGTTGGTTTGTTTGATACTTTTTTCTATTATTTTCTAAAAGAGAAATTATGCTTGATCGCAATGTTTTGCATGTTTATTAAAATAGATGTAATTATTTTTTTATTAATGAACAACTGGTTATGGCCGTAATCGTGCCTATTATTTGTAATTACAATGGAATAACAGAGCCTGGAAGTGCAGTAAAGGTGGCATTAAGTGTTAGAAAGGTGACCTGAAAATAAATTGTTGCTTACACATTGTGTCGTTCGGTAGGCATATTACTTTCATTGTTAATTAAATTTATTTAAAACGTACCACAAATGATAAAAAAATTATTAATAATTACTATGCTAAGTATCGTAAATTTTCTTGAAATTATTGGAACATATTATTTAAAGTATATACAGTGTGCTTGATATTGAGTGGTATAACACTAGAATTGTCGAAATGGAAAGAGATAGAACTTCAGTTAAAAGGGAAAAATTAATAAGTCAAAACGATATTATTAATAATTTTAAGAGGTTATAAGCTAGATATTTCGACATGTTATACGTCATCTTTCAAAGCAATACAACATGTCAACTAAAGATCATTTCTATGTATACGTTATTTGTCGTTTGTTATTTTATGCACGTGAAAATATGCGTTTTGTATAACCCGAGTTGCATTAGAGTACAGCGTCATTACTGGAGTAAATGGCGATGTAGTCTGGATGTATGGGGTTTGGGTGCGTGTTGTTTGAGGATATGGTGGCTGTGGTGGCATTAGATGAGTGGATAGTTGACGAGGAAGTACTTGTCGGGACATGTTTTGAGACTAGAAATTGAATGGCGGTGGTTGATAATATGAAGTTAACATGTCTGATTCCGGCTAATTATTCTGTTGTGGTTTAGTAAGCTGCGAGAAGCGAGCGTCAATTTTTGTTCGGGAAAAGTGTTTGCAAGGTGGGTATAAATGATTTAAAAAATGGCATATCGTTATTTTCTGGTTCTCTATGTTTTCTATGTTCCACCTTCTCCGCTTTCTTCTCATAAGTATTCAAGTAACTTATCAATTGACCTTCTAGACATCTTTTTTCTTTCTAAACTGACTACTTGCACTTGCACTTGGGCTTGGAGCCTGGAGCCTGCGGTGTTATGTTCTGGGATGTCTTTGGCATATTTCGTTGATAAATAAATCTTATCCTTGATCTTCTAGTTATTTCAAAATTTTCAATAATTACTAATTTAGCGGTTCAATTTGCTTTTTAAATTATAAAAGTATAAAAATATTGAAATGTTCTGCGGTGTGTTCTAACATGTGTTTAGCGTAGTGTGATGATTATGGATGATTGAATTTACAGCATTGTGTACGTTTTCTATATCTCGATCAAAACTTCTAATTGTCTGATCTGTACAGGGTGATTGATTAATTGTACACAACGACAAACACGACACGACAAACGTTGACAGGTGAAAGCAATTGCTATTCTAGTAAAAATAAAAGTAATATGAACATCAGTCTTATTCGTCTTAGTTAAGGAGTTACTTACTACAAAAAATTCAGTTTAAGTTATAACGAATATTTGAAGCATCCACCTTTTCAAGCCGTTTCATGTGCTCCAGAAAAAAATAATAATCCAAGGGATATACGAGGGCCAAGCTACAATTATTGAGAATAGAAAAATCTAGTTAACCATGCAAAAAAAATTGTTGTTTATTAAATAGTGCATTCTTTTATCTGTCAATGTCAGTTTAGTTTGTGAAATTCGGTTGAATAGTGTTTGAGAAATAACCAATTGAATAAGCTTCTGTTATCGAAAAAATGGAATTGTCACGAGAGAACTTTCGGATAATGATTTACTATGATTTCAAGAAAGGCTTGAGCGCGTATGAGTGTGGAAAGTTTCAAATCGGCGTTTGGGGATCTCGCACCATCATTAGCTACGGTTTATAGGTGGTATAAAGAATTTGAACGAGGTTGCAACTCGGTTGTACACAGAAAAGGAGCTGGCCCGCCTTTAACTGCTGTTAACCCCGAAAATATTGCTGCAGTGAACAAGATGGTGGAAGAGGACAACTGAATTACCTATGCCATGATAAAGTCCAAACTGAAGATTGGATGCTCGCAAGTGAGATCAATATTGCACGAACATTTACATTTGAAAAAGGTTGTAAGTCGGTTTGTACCCCATCATCTGACAGACATACAAAAAGCAGAACGTGTTAGAATTTGCCAACAAACTTTAGATATGTTGAATGCTGGAGGTCATCAAATTATTAGTAAAATTGTTACTGGTGATGAAACCTACATACCATTTTTAGATGTTCCCACTCGCCAAGAAAGCCGAATATGGATACATGAAGATGAGGAAACCCCTACGATGGTGAAAAAACAGCGAGCAATAAAGAAAGTTATGTACGCAGTATTTTTTAGAAGCACGGGTCTGGTGGCCGCAATTAAATTAGAAGAGCAGAAAACAGTTACCGCTAAATGGTATGTTGAAAAATGTTTGCCTACTGTGTTCAATAAAGTGCCAAGAAAGGGAATCATGTTACATCATGATAATGCATCGAGCCATACAGCAGCTATAACTCTTCAGTATTTAGCTGAAAACAAAATCAAAGTTATAGAACATCCTCCTTACTCGCCAGATTTGGCAATGTGTGACTTCTGGCTATTTTTTGAGCTCAAAAAACATTTGCGAGGGAAAAGGTTCCAGTCAGAAGAAGAGATTGATATCGCTGTTAAGTCTTATTTTGATAGTATTCCTAAAGACAGCTGGCTGAACGCTTTTAAACTATGGAAGGAGAGAATGGTCAAATGTATTATTGTGAACGGCAATTACTTTGAACATATTTAAAATAAAAATTCTGAAAACCTGTATCAATCTTTCCATTCTCAATAATTGTAGCTTGACCCTCGTATATGTAGACAAGCTACGAAACGGGATAATTTTGCATTTATCAATGATCATAACATAGATCTTACTAATAATAGTGATACCCAGAGTCATCGCCTGCATATTCAAAAAGTATTTTTGATTATAGAGGGTGTTCTAAAAGAAGGTGCCAGACGAAACTTATGTTTTTTACTGGAACACGTTTTAGCATTTTTATACACCCTCTCAATAGAGGATTATTCGACTGAGTGTGTAAACATTTAAAGAAATTGGTAACATTGCCCTCATGCAACTAGTAGAGCTAATTGCTTCCAATTTTCTGTAATTTTTTATTTAGCTCTAGTCTCCAGAATTAGGCACACTGTCTTATGATATATAACTCGACATACTAAACAGAACGACTGCACATCGCGAATTACGTTGATTTGTATTTTTATAAATGGATCATCCTATATATCATTTCAGAATTTCAGTCCCTTAAAATGTTATATTCGTGTAGTATAGGGTGTTTCATAAGTGAAGATAGCTGTTACAGAATTATTGCATTTTCTATTAACAATCTATATCAATTTTCAAAATTTTGATAAAATTCTATAATTATGTCGATACAATGATGTTGATCAGATCTTAAACTTAAAATAAAGTTATGTATAATGTCATTATACCCCCTTGTATCAACAAAGTTACACATTAACTTAAAGAAGCATAAAGCGGCCATTTGCAAGGTCATTAATAATTTACCTCATTATTACTTCTTTTATATCAGCAGAAGCTGTAAGGTTTGTTGATATCTGCTTGAAGTGGCGAGAAAGGCACCATTTCTTGTAGCACAACAATTAATACTAACATAAAACCAAATGCAAAATACGATACTAAAAATAGTTGCACAATAAAATTTGAGAGCGCATAGTAATTATAGGTTATGTTTAATCTTAAATAAAATACACATACAAAACATGGTCTTCAGAAAGAAGAAGACTATAACGACGTGCAGATAACATACTTTTCAAAACAGCAAACTTAAATAATTTTTTCAAGATATAAAATAGCATTTATTTAAAAAATAGAACTCAGGACGCTTAGTTTTTGATAAATACTGTAGTTTTTAACTTAAAAACGTCAATGACCCTATTATTCACAAACAAGTTGATGTCTTTAAAAACGGATTACAACTAGTGATGGACATATCTCGAACGAAATCTTTCGAAATATTCGATTATGCATACATCTCGAGATGCGAGTAATTCATTCGAATGATAAAAACTTCTCGAATACGTTTACGTTTAGCGACGCGCGCATCTCAAATGAAATCTTTCGAAATATTCGATTATGCATATATCTCGAGGTGCGAGTAATTCATTCGAATGATAAAGACTTCTCGAATACGACCGTAACGACGCGCGCATCTCGAATGAAATAATTTTAAATATTCTGTTATGCATATATCCGTTGATTGAAACTTCAATCAACGATATATCTCAAGATATCTTGAGATGCCAGTAATTCATTTGAAAAATAAAAACTTCTCGAATACGTTCGTAGCCACGCGCGCATCTCGAATGAAATCATTCGAAATATTCTATTATGCATATATCTCAAGATGTCTTGAAATGCCAGTAATTCATTTGAAAAATAAAAACTTCTCGAATACGTTCGTTTGGCAACGCGAGGAATGAAATAATTCGAAAAATTCTATGATGCATGCATCACGGAGATGCGAGTAATTCATTCGAATGATAAAAACTTCTCGGATTACTGTCGCTTCGTTGTTAGGCTGGTAATCGAAATATCATTTCTGTCTTTATATAATATGAGTAGTATTCGAATGAATTTGCAATTCGAGAAGATACTAAAAGGTGAACTACAAAGTAACATATTTGACTTGTTTTGTGTGATGAGATATCATGTGCAGCTAAATTAGCAATATAAAGTTTTAGAATTTCGAACTGGGCCGGCGTATGTCACGATAATTTATTTCTACTTTTCCATTCTTAAATACAAAAATATTAATTGTAGAATTTTTAGATTGATTATTATTTAATTAAATATACAATTGTCATAAACTGGATAAATAAGTATAATAATTTATGTTACTGTTTAAAAATATCAAATAAACCAATTTTTTGATTTATCAGTTACGGGCATTTGTAATCTGCCCGGCTTTTGATATTATCGTTCCTTTACAAAAATTTAGTGCCTAAATGAGTCGTCATGATTACGCTTCTAAAGATATAAACTATTAATCAATTATAATAAGATAGTTAGAAATATCGTTAATATCCGATAACTTATAATATAAGGAGGAAAACCATAAAACGGCATTTACAATCAGGTTAATCTTACAATGTGACGAAATTCAAATTAAACCCAGAACAGAATGCAGTAGAAGACCGAAAAAACGATTCAAGATAAAAGCGAGAGTGCCAGGGAATTATCATTCGAAAGGCAAGATGCGAGACATTTCTCGAATTACCGAAATGCGCGTGCGTTTTAGATTCGAATGATTAATTCGAATAAGTATCTCCATTATTAAAATCATTCGAATACCAATCATTCGATTATTGAAGTTATTCGATTATGTCCATTACTAATTACAACACACTAAAAATATACTAAATACATCTAATACCAAAATTTGATTTTATTAAACTTATTTGAGAATAATAATAAACTTATACTAACAAAAATTCTTCAAAATTCTGAGGATGTCATTGGAAATGAATTGGATATTCGAATTCACAAGGCTTTGCTTTTATTGACGTTGAGCGGAATTGGATGTCTTTGGTATAAGTACCCCTAAATACGTAGGAGTAAAGACCGAGATTTAGCTGGCTACAATACTCGTCCGATTCCACTGATTAATTTATTTGCGTAACATTCGTTCAAAAATTAGTGTACAACTACAATTTAAAGGTGCGCCATCTAACATATATTCGTACACGTGCAGCGATACAGTTAATAGTAAATTGTCTAAACCAAGGGTCGGCAACCTTTCGGGGATCGGGCCACTTGAGTAGCCAATAAGTGGTCGTACGCAAGTGGGGAGGGGCGGACCTCAAGTGACCTCTAAGAAAAGAGTTTTTCGGGAAGTGGTATGTTTTTTGATGCACAAATTCTTGAATCCGCTCCTGCGCGAAGGGCACTAGAGCCGGGGTGGCGAAGATTCAGGTATGTCCAGTCAGTGTTCGAGCTAGCGTGGTGGCAATTACTACCCTTCCGGTGAGTACCTGCGGGCTATTGGGGTTGTGGTAGTTTAGCGTTGGTTCCACTAAATAAATGTACACTGTTCATGTAATGAAAGATTTAATAAATAACGAACATAACTACAGTAACGCAAATAATAATAATAATGAAATATGAACAACTTGAATGCCATCGACCTCTCCGCAGTAGTATCGGTGTAAGAGTGATAGTCTTCGTATTGATGAGATGTGTTTTTCAACCTCTCCTGCATTCCCAGAGGACGTGACATCGTCTTGAAGAAAGCTGATTCCATTGTTCGTACCGCTGGGAAAACCTGGTTGCACTATTATGCAACCGGATCTCCACCATCCATAGACAGAACGAATTCAAATGTAACAGCCGACAATTGCCCCTCAAAGTAAATCACTGCAAAGTTTTTAATTTTTTGCTCACGTGGGTAAATTGCTTCCTACTAAGTCATAATCTTATGTTACTCAATTTCATACTGATTTGTTTAAAAAAGTCGATATTAAAATAAAGAATGATAAAAAGTAAAATTTGTTGAATACTTTAGGGAAAATTGGGGAGGAAAGTGGTATACAAAAATATACCACTTCCGAGTAGTGTGACAATCCGTTGACCTCCCGACTTAATGGTTAAGGCTCCATTAATAATAATAAAATATATAGTTAATCATGTACGGTATACATTTCTGATTTCTTCTTTGGTAAGTCGTTCCCTTCTAGAGACTCTTGCACTTTCCGTAGATAATGCATTTCTACCGCTGTCACTTTTCTTTTTTCAGCTTTTCTCATCGTCCATGCATTGCTTCCTTAGCAAAAACAATTTCTACCATAGTTTGTCCTATTCGTTTCTTATTTTTTTTGTAATTCCTTTCTCCCACCACAAGGAGTTTAACGCCTCTATAATTTTCCTGGAGTATTGTATTCTTTGTTTAATTTCATGTGCTTCTAGTCCGTCATAGCTCTCAAGTATCTAAATTCATTTACCTGCTTGACCTGGTTTTCATCGTTTAGCAGTACGTCGAATTTCGCGTAGGAGCTTATGACAAGGTATTCCGTTTTTTTTTTGTAGGCTAATCTGCAAACCCCATTTTACGTATTCACTGTGTAGTCTTCTCAGCATAAATTCCAAGTCGTATGCATCTTGTGCGAATACGACTTGGTCATCCGCAAAGCTCAGTGTGAATAAGAGTCATTCGCCAACAGGTATGCCCATTCCCTCACAGTTTCGCCGGTAATACGCTACACTCTTGTCTTAGCCCTTTAGTCTTGTAGATTGCATGTGACGGTTGTTTTCCCTGTTTAATATAGGCGATGTTGTTCACATATAGCTCTTGTATAATTTTGATTAGGTTTGGATGGGTTTCCATTTTTTGCAAAACACTCCAGTTTGTTTCTGGGAATATTGTCATATGCCTTTTGTAGGTCCATAAACGCCATGCGTACTTTATCTCCCGTGGATGTTTTTTTCTCTAAAAGTTGTTGTTGTATAGTGAACAAGTTATCCACACATGATCGTCCAGGCGTGAAACCACTTTATTCCTCTCCAATTTTATTTCCAACATCTTGTCTCAGTCGTTCCTGTAGAATTTTTCAGTATAATCTACTTAAGGTGCTATTCACACTTAAGCCCCTGTAATTCTGTAGGTCTTTGCTATCGCCCTTTTTGAATATCGATGTGATGAATGATGTTTTCCACTCTAAAGGAGCCTTCTGTTGCCTCTGGCATTTATTCATCAGGTTTTTAATCCATTGTGTTAATTGTGATCCGCTGCTTATAATCAGTTCAACTGCAATATTTCCGAGTCCTGGAGATCTTCCACTTTTCATCTCCCTTACACTCTGTTTTACTTCCTCCATTAGGATCATTTGTAATTTTTCCGTCACGGTAAAATTCTTCTGGAATTGTCGATAAAATCTTTTCTTGTTACAGTCCATTTTGTCAGGTTAATTAGACTGTCTCTGTTATTTGTTTTCATACTTTTAACTGTGCGCCACACTTCTTTTGATTGAAGTGTGTAATAATAATAAAAGCACGAGTAAAAACAAAAAATAAGAGGTGAAATCGACCGCTACAACGAGACAATAAAGTTTTTTTACGAAAAATTACGCGGGCCGGACGAAAAAGAGTTTTCTTTTAACAAAACTACGCGGGCCGCACAAAAAGTCCTAGAGGGCCGCATGCTAGCCGCAGGCCACGGATGGCCGACCTCAGATCTAAACGATCTCGAAGACAAACATTTGTATGTGCAGATAATATGAAATTTATCATACATAACAAATAAGAATATGTAAGAGTTGAGGTGATTTTTCAGTCTCGGGAAGAGGAAAAAGTCACAAGGACTCAAATCGGGCGAATAAGGAGGCTGAGGAGCCACAGGAATGTTCTTACTGGCCAAAAAATCGTTTATTGAAATTGCTGTGTGACAAGGCGCATTGTCGTGATGCAACACCCAGTTGTCCTTGATGTTTGGTCTCACACGCATGACCCTTTTTTGAAGTCTTTCAAGCACCTCTCTGTGAAAGTGTTGATTAACCGTTTGGCCTTGAGGCACAAACTCTTTGTGAACGATTCCGTGGCTATCAAAAAATCAAATTAGCATGCATTTGATCTTCGACTTGCTCATTCTTGCTTTTTTTGGCCTTGGAGAGGTTGAGGTGTGCCATTCCATGCTCTGGCGCTTGGTTTTCGGGTCATACTCAAACACCCAAGACTCGTCACCAGTATTGACACGTTCCAGACAATTGGAATCATTTTCAATCGATTCCAAAAAATCAAGGCACCTTTCCCTCCCGATGACCTTTTGGTCCTGCGAAAGGTTTTTCGGAAACATTTTTGCGCAGGTTTTTCTCATCCCCAATTCATTGTCGGCCGACGATCTGAACGCACAAGATCTCGGACTCTGTAGACATTTTCATCGGTTCTTGAAAATGAAGGCCTTCCGATGCGAGGTTCATCTTCAATCGACTATCTTCCTTTTGAAAATGCCTTAAACCATCGAAAAACCTGGGCCCTTGAGAAAACACTGTCTCCGTAGGCCTGTCGAAGTTTTGCAAAAGTTTCCGTTGCACTGTGTCCAAGTCTGAAGCAAAACCTGATAGGACACTTGAAATTGATGTCACCCATTTTCAGAACGCACTAGAAAAAACTGTTACACGGAAAAAATAGTTATATACAACCAAATGACTCTAGCAAGTTCAAACTCGTACTGGATGCGTATGTTCATCTGCCGCCCCTTCCACTCCCGCGGCCCCAGTGTTACCAGATCGAACGCTACGCTACCAGTCTCATTACTTAATGTACAAACTTCGTATAATACCGCAGTATAAATATCTAATATTTATACTGTGATAATACTCTTATTTGAAGTAAATAAATATGATTATTTGTCTGTTATTAGTTCACATGCTTCTGGAATCTTAAAACCCCCCGCAATCCGAAGTAAAGGAATGGACTGTTCTCCGTATAGAGTTAGTGTAACTTTTCAGAATGAAAATATATCCCCCCCAAGTGGAGATGTTTCCCAGTCTCAGGTATAAATATGTTAGCGACTACCAACTTAGAAATTTCATCAGTACCTACTAACAAATTAACAACAATGAATTTGCAGGCGAATTTACAAACATCGCGTAGTGTTACTTTTGATAAAATGCAAAATACAGAACACGACCTGCCATGCCATCTAACTAAATACAGTGTAAGCGGAACTGTGGTTGCAAGTGATGAACAAGGCTCTGCTTTAGCACTAAGTGTCTTAAGCCGATCCAAACGGGACAGTGGTAAATAAATAACTTAAAATATATATTGTTTGTATATTCAGTCTAAGAAGACATTTCTTGTTTGATCTTTGCAATTCTCCATGTCATCTAAACGTTGCTCAGTATGTGTAGCACAGGGGCCTCGGTGGTCTAGCGCGGCAACGCGTTGCCACTCGAGATCACACTGAATTGCGGTCGTTCCGCTGTGGTTTCGAATCTCAGCTGGGGCGACCGCATTTCGGTTAGTTAAGTTTAGGGTGCATACTGCATGAATGGTTAGTGTGTAAGGGACCCCCGCACCCCCCTGAAGTAATGCGAAAGCGGTTCCGGGGGGGAGGGGGGAACGGTAGTATGAATGAATGAAAAAAAAAGTATGTATAGCATAAGCAAATAAGGCACCAAAATTCAACCCCACATAAGCGAAAACTGTTATTATGTATGTGATGGTAAACCATTGGATTGCTTACACAGCACAAAAAATTACAACAAAAACAATCTTGGTCAAACTGTAAATGTATATCCACAGTGGTGTTGGAAACTTCGATTTAACTAATTTTGTCCTACGGCCAGAAGTATTGTCGTCCTGGAAACTTTTTTTACCAAATAGGTACTTCTTAGCACTTTGAGATGTTTTATAGCGGCAATCATTTTGAGAGAAATCATATAGGCGTCCGTACCCGTACCCCTAATCAGACATGCAATTCCATACCATAACAACGGCCGGGTGCGTAACTGTTGGAAATACACGTTTGGACTTCAGTTGTTAGCTTGGTGAAGGACTTGTCTCCAAAGAATTCCTCAGCCAAGTTACCTTAGTTAATTCAAGTTCCTACTGAAGATGGCATCTTAGTTGCCGAAGTATTTAGGTGTTCTAAATATCGTGATCGTAAGGGGTTTTGCAAAATTTATTTACGTTTTGGTAAAAAAATTACCCCGGGAACCCTATCGATGAACAGAATATACATCTATATGAGGTTTTCGAAGGAAGGTTTTCTACAAAAATGTGACTATCAACAATTAGACATCCGAAAGCTTTTATCATATGTGGATTACATGTCGTGTCTGAGATAAAGAACGCCACATATCTGAAAGATAATGCTCCATGCCGTACAGTAAAAGTAGTTACATGAATGATAAATAAAATCGACAAAATGAACAGGCCGATCCAATCTTCAGCCTTGCATCCTATAGAAAACATGTGGCAAAGGATATTAAACATCATATCTAAAAGAAAACAGAATTAACCGAATCTCTATTTTATGTCTGGTTTAGTTGTATTTCCAAGGAAGAACCTGGTAAATTGATAAATTTCGCGCCAGAGAGATGCAAATTGGTCATCAACAACACGGACTAGTCAAATACGCAATTAGTTTACTTTTAAATTATACATTGTATAATGTTGGCTTGTTTTCGACTCCCCAGCAATACTACGCAACTGATAAAAAGCGTGTGCTGGAACCCACCACACACAATTTCCCAACTCGGCCGGCAACCTCGGTATCTTAATGCTAAAAACCTTCTCTGGAATTTCTTTCGTTCGGATTCGACGTTGATCTGTAGGTCCCTCATGTTTCTACCTTAGTGCTGAGGAGAAACACGTGGCAGAGAAGAGGCCGATGCCCACCAGTGGAACAAAAAGGCTGTTGATGATAAACGTTAGGTAGTGATTTCTATGAACGTGGGTTACGGAGCTAAAGCACTCTGAAGTTACATTTATCTTTTTTTAATAAGTTGTTGGTGTAATTTTTAAACGACTAGCATATTTTTGTTGCTTTTGCTAATTTCCAAAGGTTGCTAATATTTCTAGTGGGCTGTATTTCCAAAATGATGTAACCTACTCAAAAATGAATAGCGATATTGTAATATAAAGCATATATGTTAGTATTTGGCGGCTAATGGTCGTCTAATATTGATAATTCGAGGAAGCGACGATGTTTGATGTTAAAAAACAAAAAACAATTGAATCCAGTTGCAATTGTTTAACCGTATTGGTGTCAAGTCGAGTTTGTATGTTTGATTGAATAATCTTTCCTGCCTTCTTCAGATCTTTTTTGTTCATTGTTTTATTATTCGTGTGTTACATTTGTGTTCTTAATAATAGACAACAATGCAGAGAAACCATTTAACAATAAAATAAAGAAATTTAGTCGTTGCTATAAACCAAAGAGGAGATCGCCAGGTCGACATTGCTGATATGTTAGGAACCACGCAGAGCGTAATTTCGCGTGCCCTTTCCCTCCTTAGAGAAACAGATATGACTACAAGAAGGTCTGGAAATTGATTTTTTCTCATCACAACACGTCGTGAGGATCGACGTCTGGTAATTAATACAAAAATGCACTGTCTTTTCAATTGCTCGACGTCGACAGCAAGTGCTCCAGAATGCCACAGGACATCGAGTCTCCGACCAAACTGTGAGAAATCGATTGTTTGAGCTAGGACTTACTTCATTCGCCCCCTGAGATGTCCTGCAAGAACTGTAGCTCAACGAAGACACTGGGTGGAATGGTCAAGATGTTGGCTTCAAGAAGCGACACCGTGGGATGATATCCTGTTTTCGGACGAGTCCAGATATTGTCTCAGCAATGATAGCCGGCGTCAAAGAGTATATCGTAGTGCCGGACATCGTACCTTACCCAATCAGTCGTTGCCTTTGGTGCTGGTAGTCTTATGGTATGGGCTGGATGTACTGTACGGTGGCGTACTGACCTCCATATCTTTAATGGTACACTCACGGACCAACGTTATGGCCAAGAGATCATTATAGACCATATTCTGAACCGTCGCAACGCTGTTGGATGGGAATATTTTGCTTTTCTTGCTTTTGCTTGCTTTCAACATAAGGTCGCATCGTGCTGGGTTTGTTTTAGAAATGCTTCGAGATGAGGAAATAAACCAGCTTGCTCTTCCTCCGCTATCTCCAGACCTCGACCCCATCGAGTATGCATAGGACCTTTTACAGAGACAGCTGTATCATCATAATCCAAGACCTACTACTGTGCAACAGCTGAGGCATGTTTTGCCGGTACTGTGGCATCAAATTCCACAAGATCATATTGATAATTGCATTGAGAGTAGGTATGGCAGCAAGGTGCAGAATAGTTATTACTGTCAGAGGAGGTGCCACGCGGTACCAGAATTTAATAAATTTAAGTTAAGTGAAAGGAGACAATAACGATTTTCAAAAAATAAGCTTAAATTTCTTCTTTACACGTACATTTGTTGTAATTTTCATGTTCCTTCCTAAAAAGACGTTACATTTTGTTGTTTTGGTAGTTTTTTATTATAAATGCAATTGGTGTTGCCTCCAAGTGTCTTACACTGCAATATCCCTATTCATGTTTGAGCACTTTAGATGTATACGAAAATTTTGTTATTTGCATCCATATTTGTGTACCTATGAATATAATGTATTTGCATTTTAGCTGCAACATTCCCTATTATGTGGGATATTCAAGCGAAAGCACTTAAGTGTGTTGTAGACGACTTAGCCCACACTCGTGATCTATACCTAGATATGCATTATGCTAACCCTGGATTATTTACTGAAGTAGTAAGTAGTAACAAACTATTCCGCATTAATCAAATGTTGCACTACACTATAAGGTACACAAAGAATCCCATGAAGTAACAGCCCCTCCTGTTAGCTTATGGGAAATTCAATTTAGGAAAAACGGCACCATATACCGGGTGAATATTCCTAAACCGAACATAGGCAATTAACATGGGAAACAGGTTTTTCGCAGATTGCTGCTCCCCATTTTAACTTAGAGGGTTTATAATGACACCCATCGAAAGAAGATTTTTTCCTCGTCTAATGATATCCGAATTAGTTAATTTTCAGTTGTATTTCTCATTATTTTAGCAAAAATTCGCAATAAATCCAATTCGGAAAAATCATGTTGAGCCATGACTCGTAAGACAATAGACAGATTCAAAAGTCATTCAAGTGACAGATTCATTATGCCGTTGGCGACTATGATTTTAAGATTTCCAATTTTCTTTACTGAAATCAATTGGAAATTTTCTAAAGAATTGAAAAAGCTCTGGTTGAATTTCTGGTAAAGGTAAAATTCAGTAAACTTCCTTAGCATCGGTCGTGTTTATTAGAAAATTGTTTATACACAAATAAAATAAATACATTTTAATAAATGACAATAATAATAATAATAATAATTTGGGAAAACAGTAAAAGGATTACTAAGAAAGGTAGAAGAGTGCACGTAGTGCATTCAATAGAATTCTAGCTGGACTTTTAATCTTTTTTTCGACATTTTCATCTTAGGAGGAGTGTAAAACGTACAAGGAACGGCACCCAGGGGGACCCCTTGCATAATGATACACCTGTTGACAATAGTTAGGACAAAATTATAATTAGAAATTAATAATTAAAGAAAGTGTTCAAATAAACCTCCATTCTGCATTAAACAATGCCCCATCCTATTGTAAAACGAATTTCTGACGTTTGCCAACTGCCTATTCGTTATCAACCTGCACTCCTCAAATATTGCATTCCTCAAAGAATTAATGTTTGGGTGACGGGTTTTATGAATGCGGCTTTTCAGGTGACCCCACAGGAAGAAATCGCACGGTGCCAAATCAGGAGATCTAGCAGGCCAGTTGATTTACCTCGTCCAATCCACCGATTTGGAAATGAATTATTCAAATATTCTCTGACGTCTATTCCGAAATGAACTGGACATCCGTCGTGTTGGAACCAGATATCCTGGTTTGGACGTGCCATCTCTTCAATTGCAGGGCCAACCTGAGTAATTAACAAATCTAAATAATTTTCTGCATTTAGATTTTCTATAATTTCGAAAGGGCCTATAATATGAGAATTAAAAATGCCTGCCCAAATATTAATTTTTTGAGGATATTGCGTTCTAAGATTTAAATTCAGATGGGGATTCTCCTGTGCCCAGTATCTATCGTTTTGAACGTTCGGTTCGTTATTTAAGGTAAAGCAAATCGACGAGAGAAAATTGCGATCCGCATTAGCACGTTCTTGAATAATTTCACAAAAGGTTTGTCTAGCTTCTTCATCAAACGGCAATAGTTCTTGATGGCATTGAAACTTGTACGGACGATAGCCGTGCTTTCTTAAAATTTTGCAGACCTTTCCTTGTGATTTACCACATTCTAAAGCAATGGATCTTGTAGGTACTCAGTCGAGGATTCCCAGATACCAGCCCAATAACAATCTCTTCGTAATTGTTTTCCCGTCTGTTGCCATTTATTCTGCGATGTTCTAATAAACAACCATAATGAGATAATTTTAAAACTATCATTTGAAGTGAATAATATTTACCTGAATTTAAGCAACCAGAATTTTCAAATTGAAGGATTATTTGTCGTATTGTCGACACTGACGGAATAGGACTCTCGTTAAACTGAACGGAAAACAAATCTCTCACCCTACGGTAACTATTTCCGCTGTAAACGTTTTTTACGATGAATACTTTTTCCTCAATGGAATACATTTTACAAAGAATAATTAATGAGAGTTATCGTAACTGATAACTTGTTTTCAGGCATGACCCACGTGATTTTTTTTCCAATTGATTTCAGTAAAGAAAATTGGACCGGCGCCGGTAGCTCGGATAGGTTGGCCGTATGTCTCTCACACAGCTGTCCCGGGTTCGAATCCGGACACCGAGGTCGGTGGTTTTTTTTCTGAGCGATAAAAAACGCTAAAACGGCCCTTGTTCTCGGATAGCAAGTAAAATCGTAGGCCCCGTGTCCAAGTGTTGTTGAGCACGTCAAAACAACCCTCAAACAGGCTAAATTTCCAGGTGTGGTAGGATCGTTCCCTGGCGTCGGTGGTTAGCCATAGTAGCAGAAATAGGCCGACGTTAAATAAAAACAAACAAACAAAGAAAATTGGAAATCTTAAAATCATAGTCGCCAACGGCATAATGAATCTGTCACTTGAATGACTTTTGAATCTGTCTATTGTCTTACGAGTCATGGCTCAACATGATTTTTCCGAATTGGATTTATTGCGAATTTTTGCTAAAATAATGAGAAATACAACTGAAAATTAACTAATTCGGATATCATTAGACGAGGAAAAATCTTCTTTCGATGGGTGTTATTATAAACCCTCTAAGTTAAAATGGGGAGCAGCAATCTGCGAAAAACATTTTTCCCATGTTAATTGCCTATGTTCGGTTTAGGAATATTCACCCGGTATACATAGCTAAGAGGGCGGGGATGGCTCAGTGGTAGAGGGCCAAGGTTTGGATGTAATAGTCCAAACGCTTCCCGGTTCGAATCTCCCCAGGGACGGAAAATTTTTCTAATTCCCTGGGGGATCGGTACTGGGTCCCGGTCTCCATTTGCCATTGGGGATCAAATTAATGGCACTCCTCGAATTACGGTCGCATTAGAGGAGTATCAAGACCATAAACAAAAACATTCACACACAACAGGCAAGCCAAGCATCGTTTCGCACCAACACGGTAACCCGCAGAGGCGGGCCCTGTTGTGCATAGCACAAACTAGCTTAGCCTTGCCCCACACCGCCTCGACACTGCGCAAGCGGTACAAACGAGGATCACGACGATACATAGCTAAATTCATTGTAAAATGCAATTGTAGATTTTTACCGATGATGTTGCTGAGTCACTTAGCAAGCTAAAGCATTTATTGAAACAATGCATTAAAGTCCAACCTAGTGCAAAACCTATTTATGACTACCCAAAGGATACCGTTTACCATACAATTGTAACTTCTCGTCTCGAGTCGTTACATAAAGAAATCAACAGGTATGTACCTATCTAACAATGAAATCTCTTTTGGAATTATATATAACAGTAACAATTATTTTCTTTTCAATTTAGCGAACTGTCGATTACACAGAAACAAATGAATGCTACGTGCCAATCAGCATCAAAACCTCCAGCAGAAAAAGAGAACACTGAAGCAAAAAAATGTAAAAAGCCTCGCGTTGGCTTTGAGCAATCGTCTAGTTAAAACTTGTAAGTTATAGATACAATGTTTGAATCAAGAGCATGTATTAATGTTACATTTGTTCCATAATTAATAGTTTAAAGTTTTGTAAAATAATAAATAATACAAATAAAATACATCATATTCTGGTATTCTGCGTAGTAAATCTTCTCTGGGGTAGAAGTATTTCCACTTCCCGTAGTTCGGAGCCCACGTGAAGCTGTAGATCCCCTATGTCTGTGGTACTTTAAAACGTGCCCCACAGGCATAGAAGACAAGATTACTATGTCTCGTAAGAGACAAAATACTCAAAGGATATGTATAAATTTTTTAAACATGCTGTTGTATGTAGAAGTTGCCAGCATAGGCATTTATACGTACAGAGTATTCAAAATGACATACATGGACAACGCAACCCTACTAATCCTTTCATAAGTGTTACTGAAATTTAATTTAAAAATCTGTGAATATTTTCCTCGAGTGCATGACATTTAGCCGTTTTCACAACCACTAAAAGTAACATTGATGGTTTTGTTAACCAACTAAATTTCAACTATTTTAGTCATTAAAATAGAAACAAAAAATAAAGGCTATGTATAGTAGTGATAAAAAATAGGTAATTATACTGGAAAGAAATCAACATAAACACATTTGTTAGCAGTGACTCTAATTATTGTTTTTCTTCTTCTGCTTTCTCGTTTCCCATTTATACCCTAAGGCGTTGAATCCTCTATACATCTCTTACAGATGTTGTGGTCTCTTGGTCTCTCGCCATTCTCCTGATTTTCTCCATATTCTTGTTTGTATTCCTAGCCGTCTCCTTATATTTTCTTCCCATTGGACTGAAGGTCTTCCTCTGGTTCTTCTTCCTTCTACTCTTGCCTGAGAGAATTTCTTGGGGTATCTGTGTTATCCATGCACATGATGTCTCCGTAATAATTTAATAATTGATCCTTTTATATTCCACTGTTTCCTGGATGTTAGTTTAGTTGGTCTCTTATACTTCTGTTTTTTATTCTACCGCTTTTTGCCTTCCCATCACTCGTCGTAGGTTTCTTATTTTCGTTACCGCTATTTTGGATCGTTGTTAGTCTACTACATAGCAGGTATCTCAAAAATATTACTCCTTACAATGGATTCTCTCCGTAGATTGTTGATAATTTAATTAGAAAACTTATATTATACTGAATATCCGTAATTCCACGACCTTACTAAGTTTTCACTTTAAAATTTTGTCAAAATTCTGTTTAATTCTTGACGAAATCTGCAAATAAATCAATTCGAAAATTGTAGTTTTTGAAACAATACTATTCGGAAACCCTGCAAATCAACTGATAACTTGGAAAAGTCGGGGAATTATGAGACCGATTATTCTACTCTTACTATTGTAGTGTGAACCAACATTTAGGTAATATAGGTGAATAGACATATACAGGGTGTTAATAAATACGTGTTAGAAATTTATAAGGTAAGTAGTGAATTCCAAATGGATTGATACTAAGACTGATAATAAGAAACTCATATCTTTCGAGCTACAGGTAACGGTAGTTATCTACCTGTATGTTGCTTAATTGGGCCTTACCTTTTTCCACATTGTCTCCGTGGCCTCATTTACTTGACCTTCTTACAAGAAATCTTGCCAGAATTGTTAGAAGTACTGTTGGAGATTCGTCAACAGTTGTAGCTGCAACATGACGGTGCGCCAGCACACTTTCTGCTTACCATCCGAGATTACATCAACCAAGTATTCGGTGACGGTGATAGATTGATCAGTAGCATGACCGCCACGCTCCCTGAGCCCAACTACTCTAATTCTTTTATGGGGCCATATGAAGAGTCTGGTTTACGGGACGTCTGTCGAATCTGAAGATCTGCTGGCACGTATTCTGGCTGCACCGCAAGAACTCTAAACAAAAACAACACGTTGTTGAAAGAGTATATCAGAGGTATTGAAGTTGCTGATTCTTTTCAGTAATTATTGTAGTGTTGGTCGTTGGACAAACAAATAAAATTATTATGAGCATTACTTGTAGTGTTTGACTACTATGAGCATTACTCCTAAGTCTAGTTCTTGCTTTAAAACGGTGCGTTTCCGGGTATGAATTTCGTATTAGAAGTTGGTCTATTTAGAATCCTCTACATAGCTTATAAATTTATAACACCCTGTATATAGAAAACTGGATTGTTTAATAAACTAAGTTATGTAAGGTTGGCATTTACCTAAAATTAACTTTAATTTCTTGTATACTGGATTGTCTAACCATTAAATATAACTATGTTAATTGTTCTGCTCTAATTGCTATCGATTTCACTTGTATAGCTAGTCGTACACCTGCTAGCTGATGGTGCTAATATTTTAGATTTATTTACAATTGTGCATTTCAAAAATTGTCTGCACCCCTCTTCTCTCCGCACGACGTGTTGCCTACATTCTTCCCTTATGTTCACATATTCATAAATTCTTATCAAAGCATTTCCAAAATTTTATAATCAATTCAAAAGATAAAAATGTTCTCAGTTCTGATTACGATAGATCTATCTTGTACCTATCTACTGATCAAAAGAATTTCTATTTTTTGCAATATTTCATCATTTTATCAGCGTTTATTTACTGAAAATACATCCAATCTCTGATTAATATTGAGATTCCAAAATTCTTTCCATCTATACTCTATAGCTATGGTTTCAAAAAAATGGAAATAAGTTAGCGCTAAATGCAAGAAATTGCAAAGTGTAAGTCTTAATAAAGGATGCGGATGTATTTTTATATTAAATAATGTTACTCAAATAATAAAATAAAAAAGAATACTAAAATTCTGGGAATTAGTAAATAAAACTATTAACTGTAATCGAAAATAGGTAAGTATATTGGATAACTGGATGTAATATTGAAATTAGGATTAATGTTTAAAGAATATGCAGCAAACTTTAAAAATCCCAGATTTCACAAACCAAATATTATATATAAAATTAGATCTAAAATTGTTAAATGAAGCGTCGTCAATTCAAGAATTACATTTCTACAAACGCATTAATTTTTTCGCAAATTAGGGGATTTCTTAAATTGAATCAGATTGAATTAATTAAAGAAATCCCCTCAGTTATACATATTTGATGTAACTGTGCTTGAATTTGTCAAGTTCTATTATATGCTGCTTTTCAAAAAAAGCTGAAAAGACTCCTCCTCAAATATAAATAAAAAGCATTGCAACCATAAATCACTATACAAAACTGCCCTGTAAACGTCAGACTATTAAGAGAAATACATTTTTTCACAATGGGTTCAAGAACCCTTATAAACCAGTTGCTCCACGTTTGGTAATTTTTCAAACTTCAAGGTTTTTTACTCATCTCTACAATAATGTATTACTTACACCTTTAAAATCAACACATTTTTATTGCGCCTGCTTCAATGTTGATTTTTCTACACCGTACTCGAATGGTGCTGGCCGCAAAAGATCTTTTCTTACATATCTAATTCTTCGAAACAATTACACTACAAATTGTTACCGTTATCTTATCTACCTAAAACACTGCAAACCTTAGCTAAGTATTTTAAAGTTCTGCATCTTTCACCAAATTCCAAAAACTTAATCGAGCATTTTGCAAACCAAAAAGAGCATATTTGATACCAAACACACACCTAACATACACAATCACATCCTCGTAACTACATTCAGCTGTTGTATGCTGGACTTTGACGCGATGAAGGATTTAAAGGCCTAGTTCTATTTACCACATAGTTCACATTATACAGTGTTTGTTTATCGTATTATCAGTCTTACTTCTTCAGAATGCTAGATCACCACTATTACTGATAAATGAAATGCTTGTTTAGATAAGAGAACTATTTAATTCATATTACAAAATGAAAACATTGTAATATTTGTATAAATTATTATCATTAAAACCAAATTTCCTAACTAGGTCTTAAACTCTGTTGTATCAAACTGCTTCATGACATTAAAAATTAAGTAGCTACTACATAATTATAATTTACATAACAGTCGATCATTTACACATTTAAATTTTATCACATACAGTTCAGGGTCTGAAAAGGGGTGTAATCCATACAAAATTAGAACATTGTTGGTACAGCCTTTTGAGATTAGATACACAAGAAGTTCACTTCAGAGAACAAAATTTTGGCAAAAGCTCGTTTGTCTATAGCTTCGCTGATTTACACTGGACTGGGGGTATAGAGAAAAAAAAAGGCGCAGACCGTAAAGTCTGGCCACACAATGTTTTGTAGGTACTATGGGTAATTCTCTTGGAACTACAAAGAAACATACAAACTTACTTCATATTTTAATTTAAAATATAAAGAAATATATACAATATTGAAAGCATGTGTGGTTAATATTTTTCTTCAGATAAATAATCTTCCACATTTTACTTAACTTTGTAGTAATTAACTTATATAACATGTTTTATATCAAAAGGAACTTCATTGCGTTAGGTAAAAACTCTAACCATGAGACAAGGGTTACTGAAAATAATTATTCTTTTACAAAACATTAAACTTGTCACAAAAATTAAATACATATAAGTTACCTACATAAAAATAATTCAGTAAACCTTGTTAACTGCTTAATTAACTTAAAACTATCTACACACTAGAATGGCGTCAAGAATGGGACAACTTCTCAAGTTTAGAACACAGTTCCTGGGGCGACGTATTGGCGGTGGCAAAGGTTTTGGGTGGTTGCGTACTCGAGCGTTTGCACTCTCCTTCCCAGTGGGCTTTACTGCAGCCATGGGTCTGTAATACAAATCGAAATGTTAACACCACACAAACTGGGTGTAACACAGCTTCCCACAGCAGAATTTAGCATACCTTATTAAGGTCACGCTTCCAAACAGCACCACAGGAACCATCACACGTGGGGCATGGCCTTTCAAGGGCATATCCGCCACATTCAGAACAGTCCAGGGATACATGATCTTCGGTCCAGGACACCCCACAAGTGAAACAGCTGGTCATCTGCAGACGCAGTTCTTCGATGGTCATCACATGCTCAGAGTTGAACTGGGGACTGCAGCACCCAGTGATGTCATCTAAGCTGTAGCTCAGAGATGACAGAGAACTGTAAAATAAAAAATATGTTCAATTTGATGTTGGAAAAATTGAATTTTACTGTATGTAAGCAATCTGAAGTATTGCAGAGTAATTGTTTATAATTGAGTAGTGGGGAAATGAGAATACTTTTTTCACCATGTTTTGTTTATAGAGCAGTAGCCCCTTGGGATACAAGGCAGTAGTCTTAAGCTGGCTAAACCATAGTGAAGCCGTTAAAGTTAATAATGTTAAGTAGTATTTATTGTAATTAAGTTTGTATCTATTTTAATTTTAATTTGCTAACAATTATAATAATTGATAAGTAAATATAATATTTTATAACTGCTTTTTACTTTCCCATACCTTATAGGTATAGGGTAAGTATTGAAATCATGAAAATTTTCGAAATCGAGATTTTAACGGATATATCCGTTTTGGGTCTCTAGGAACCCAAAAAAGTGGTTTTTAAAAAATGTCTGTCTGTGGGTGGGTACGTATGTACGTATGTGACGCTCCTACAGCCGAAAGTATTGCTCCGATTTTGATGCGCTTTGGAATGCGGGGCTGTATCGAAAATTCATCGAAAAAATAAGCTTTTCAAAAAAATCCGAAACCGGAAGCGGAAGTTACGCATGTTTTTTTTGGTATCACTTTTTTCGTGATTACAATTTTGAAACTTTTATCGCGGATAACGATAGAGGGTCATAAGACAAATCTGTTAGTTTTTTGCCGAACTAGCTAGCTTTAAACTGAAGGGCGCTATGATTTTTTGAAGATTTTGAGTTTAACGCCCAATTACTCGAAAACGGATGAATCGATTCAAATGATTTTTATTTTCTGAAAAGTATATGAAGGGTAAAATGAGGTGATATAAAAAGTTTTTTGAAAAATTATAAGGGGCCTAAATTACGAATTTTCAAAATTTTGGAAATTTTCAAAAAATTATTTCTCAAAAACTGCTACAAGGAATGTTTTTAAATTTCATATGTCGATAGACCTCGCAAGGGGCTATCGATATGTTTTTTGAAGAACTCCGTAATTTTCCTGTGGCGCCCTCTACGAAGCTTGGAAGTTTGAAATTTCAAACTCCTTTAATTAATAAACGAAAAAAGATAGGAAGCTGGGGTTTTCACTGAATCGCTCAGTACGTAATGGAGCATATGAATATGCAAAGAAATATTACACTCGTGGATATATGTAAGCGAACCGGCCCCCTCCCCCCTCTTTTTTAGAAAAATATTTTTTTTATTCTAACGGTTGTTATTTGTTTGCGTCAAAGAATCTTTTTCCGCGAAAATAAAAAAATCGATTTTTATGCCCTACAAAATATAATTTCCAGGGACTTAGAAAATTTTACCTCGGTAGCAACAGCGATCGGTACTAGTTAGACCGCGCGACGTATATAATAGAGAATGAAGTATGCCTGGTTGCATATTAAAAGGAAATTAAGGGTAAGTCTGTTCGTTACGAGGCAAGGTTTTAGGATAGCACTTGAACAACCGTTTTGAGGAAAATAACTCTACTGTTGAATAAAGATGATATGAACAGTTTCCAGTATGGGAAAGTCCAGGGAGGCAGTCGCGTCCACTTATTTTTATTTCCTTATACTTTGTTGAAATTACTCACTGTGTCTTTACTTACATTAATATTAAAAATCTGAATATTAATTTCAACAAACTACAAACAAATACCATAATAACTTCTGAGTAAATTGAATATAAATTGCATACGAATTCTTACCCATGGTTAGGATGAAGATCCCTTGGATGAACTCCTACTAGCGACATATTCGACACTGTAACAAAGAAAGTTTACTTAGTAAACCCACTTACAAAACACAAGTCCATTGTGAAATAACTATTTAATAATAAATCAACGTTTTCGCATGAGGGTGTTCGTACATAATGGTGTCAGTGATCTTATTCCTACACGAACAATTGGCAATAAGGAAATTATAATTTTGCTGATACCTATTTATCGCAGCATACTAAAACAATATTTTGATGCAAGTACAATAATTGAAGCAACTTTCCTTCTGGATATTTAATAGGTTTATAAATGGTCAATTAAAATTATCTTTAGCAACGGACTATGTGCAAAATTACTGCTTATTATTATTTTACGAACGCATGTGAAGCGTTTGTTCTTGTAGAACAAGTATTTCAGGTTGGTCTGATATGATCATGATCATTATTTGAAATAATAATACGTCGACTGCTAAGAAACCAGATTCTAAATTATTTTCGCTTAAATACCTTTACAACCGTTAATAACCTTCAAGCCCCTACGCTCTTATCGGCCACGTGCTTCTCCTCAGCCTCAAGGTAGAAGTACAATAAAGAATAACAAATTGATGTTCCTACATTACCCATTCGAACAATAATAAAAATCTTAATAGGCGGTGGGGTTATTTGCATACATATTTAATACTACAATGGTCGATAAATAATTCAAACCGTAATCATATTATTTAACGGCCAAATTTCAATTACTTGGTGAAAGGTGCGGTTATGTCACAAGGAGTAGATCTAGAATCAGCACCACCGTTACAGAGAGAACAAAAGAAATTGCAAAGTTGCATATCAAGCGAATTGCACACCTAGTTTTGTTCAAGGTGATTTCAAAATATCTTGTTATTGGCTTTTCTTGTTAATGGTAAATCCAGATTACTTAAAAATGGAACGCATTCTGTTGCTGCTTCGAATGGTTCAAAAGATAAATTTTCTTCTAGGAAATACAATAAAGCTTTGGTGAATAGGTTGTAATAGTAAGCACTATGAATAAGTAGGTGATACTGTTACTTTTTTCTTGACGACTCATAATAATGTAGGTTACTAAAACACTGCAATTGCAGTTATTTTATCGGATTAACAATTGGATGAATAAGCTGATATTGATGGTAATCTCATTAGTTTTTTCGTAGGGCTTAGAGAGAAATCTTATGAAGACTTACTCACCAAAAGTTATAGTAAATGGAAAAAACGAACACATACATCCCCCACTAGACACTTATCAAAATTTTACCAATCGTTATATCGAAATTATACATTTGTCATTGTGTTATCATAAATAAGATGTACTGTAGAATACAAACAATACAGTATCAGGTTCCAGGATCATCCGAACAAAGTTTGAAAGTTTGGATTTAAGACAAGGTTCACCTTTAATGTTACCTAACCTACACCAATCCTGCTTATATCTGACGGGCTAATTTGTATCCTGCAAAGCCACTCTATTATATTAATCATGTTTTATAATACACTCCACTAACAATTGTAAAATTTAAAACATGATAAGCGGTAGACATGAAACAGACAAACTTTCTTTCGGCGAAAGTAGGTCGGATTTATGCGCAATAATATGACCGCTAAGCCTAGCAAGTCATGTGGTGAAGCAGTTTTATCTTGTAACGGAAACGTTCTCCAAAAAGTGGCGTTCCTTTATGTACTTTGCTTTCTTGCACGCGACAATTAAACTTTTAGACTCCACAATCGAAGAGCGTCACGATAGTTCCTTTAAGAAGATTAGCTTCTGCGTGATGAAACCGCCGTTCATGAAAGTGACTTTCAACATTTCGAGTGCCCTCCAGTTACTTATCTCAATCGGTGGAACGAGAACGGAAGAGTTTTTTTGAAGTACTGGTGGAAGATTACAGGGAGCGTTTGATTACCTCGGTGTTCCTGCGAGGGCTCGTTTGCAGATAACACTGTAATTAGTTGGTTGCGTCACAGGAAAAAATATCAGGAAAAACCGAAATAAACAAATCTGTTGGGTTTCTGATGGGGGAGTTATTATTAGAGAAGTTAGGTAAATATTTATTGCAAAATGTAGATAAACGACGGAAAACAAAGCAGCCTAATATTTTAGTGTTATATTTTCATATAGTTCCCCTTTTATTTGTATTACAATTACAAAGCCAGTACTTCCTCTGTATTCCTTCTCCTATCTTATAGGTTATAACTCCTACATAGATTAGTGTTTATCAGTTGATCAACCTTAGGAAATTCACATTTGTGCAATTTTGTACTGTATTCTTTAGATATGTGGGTTACGTACAAATTGCTTTAGCTCATAAAGCAATATTGTTCCACCTACATCAATGTACATGGTCTTCTTTGGTGAGATTTCCACCTACAAGGTCACTTGGTAGCATGGAGGCTGGAAGTAATATTTATGGAACCACAGCTTTTGGTCTGCTAACTAATACCTTTTCCGTAAAAAACATAAAACTAAACATATTTCGATTAAAAACGATTTAGACATCTTCTTACTCAAATGTAATTAAAATTTAGCAACCAATACAATTAGTATCTATATTTAAATGAAAATATGTTGAGTAAGTAAAGCATTCTTCTGATTTTGTAAACGGATGGATACTATTGTGTTAGCAAAAATTATAGTAAAATCTTCCAAGTCAGAGTTCACAACGAAATTGTCTCAGGAACAATGGGAATTAAGTGCTCCATCGCCAATTTCTAAAGAATAGATTGCTAAAGTGGTTTGGATAGGTCAAACTCACAGACGAAGAACGAAAGGGATAAAAGAAGAGGAAGCCCGAAACGGACATGGATAACATAATAAATATGGCAATAGACGATAGAGAATTCCAAGCAGGAGACCGAAACAACTGAATGCTATGGAAACAGAAGACGGCAAATCCTACGAGGGGGTGGAGGGGTGAACCAAAGAAGTATTAAAGTTAGCTATCAATGCTATTTACAATTTGTATCATAGTGTTCAGTTTAGAAGGAATTTATATCTGCTCAGTATTTCAACTAACAGGTTTTTACTGTTTAATACTTTAATTATTTTCCTGTTTGCACCATCACACCGCTCTGTTATACTAATTACACTCCTATATAATTACGTTATTGCACAAATTCTTTATCACCAACTGGGAGAATGTTTATTGTGCCGATCGTTTATTGGTTTTATCTACTAATACAGGAACGCAATTGTGTCACACAGTTGGCACGTGAACGCTATAATGAAATGCAAGAATTGAATTTAAATTACATACAATTAATGATACCAAAAACACAAATAATTAAATTTAAAACAAACAAATTTTAATTCATTTTCAAATGCGTAACCTCCACTAAATAATGCAATGCAACAATGCATGTTATTTGCATAACTCCTCCTCCAGTACGAGGTCCACCAGATTTGCGTAAATGTTGTGTTTGTTTGGGTTTTTTATGCAGATGTGCCTTGTAATTTGCTGACGCAATTTAAATACTATATATATTATAATTAAGAAGCTAAATGAATATATCTTCTATAGATAACATAGTTGAATGCTAATTTTCGTCTTTATTTGATTAACATTCAAGTAAAAAATTGATTATCCATATTAATTACCGTTTATTATATGTACATATACGTTACTTATTAATTACGATCAATTAGGAATCATTTTCCAGTTTTTTTCAATATACGGCAAAATTTTACAATACGACAATATATTAATGCGGCATCGGGAAGAAATTTCTAATTTGATGAGGGTTTTATTATGATTTTCTCTGCTGTCGGCGAAGTTACTATCCAAAGCAATTTGAAAATAAACGACGGTTGTTCATATGTGAAGTGGTTTTGTTGTAGTTATATGAAGCGTATAATTAACCCTACCATAAATTGCTCTTGGTTTTACAACCGCATCTTAACGAGCTTTTCATTATCAAACGTTAACCTTTTCTACCAAAGGCCTTCCGTGCCCTTTGACAATGGTTGAAATTAAAATGGTACATCGCATTTGCACACAATGTTGAATTTATTTAAATAAACCTTACATTATCGTCACAATGCGCGCATACTGCTAAACCAGGAATTATTATTTGTTGCATTATTTTAATGCAGACTTTGTTAATAATTCAAGCTGTAAAAAAATTGAATATGCATAAGAATAACGTTGTTTTCCAAGTAGTAACCGAATTGTGCATGTTAAGTTGTACAACGAACTTTCAGCTCTGCTAATGTTACATAGAGTAATTAAAATGGCACCATAAATAGGAGGTTGTGCTACAAATTATTTTGGTGAAGGCTATATATGACCGCCGGTTAAAACTTTGGGAAACCCAGCGCCATGATATATGCAATCGGGGCAATGCTAGCCATTAATTTAACCAAATTTTAAAGGTTTTATAATTCAAGTCATAAATATATTTGTAATTGTGTAATTTATAAGGCTGAGACGTTTACGGTCATAGGCTACGTCTCTTCTACTTTATCACCACGTTTAATATATTGCAACGCTACACCATAAAGTATTTTATTAAGTTGACTATAAATAAAACCGCCGAATGACGACATTGAACCGTTAATTTAGACATTAATACGATATTGAATTTTATCGTACGAGAACGCAAGTGGGATTCCAATTGATATCTGAATACAACCAGAAATATCCATTATAAATCATAGCGCGTCTATATGTACTTTTCCTATCGAATAGGTACGTTTCATGATCATAGTCTGCGTAGGTAGTAGATAGCACGATTCCTCAATTTTTTAAACATGCACTACTATACTTTTCAAGCTACCTCATTAAAACTCGCCTCCATATCAACACGTTTAAGTTAATTGGCAATAACAGTAAACAACTGTAACACATAATTGGATGTAACGTTACAGGTTAGTTTTAACAGAATCGACTGGAAAACAGTTTTCAAATACAAAAATTCAATTATGAAATATTACCTAAGAACAGGTTTGCTAATTAAATATTAATGATTACATTCGGAACAGAGTAGGTAATAGTAATCCATAATGGAGTAAACTGGAAATAGACAAGGCCATGGTTGACGTATTTTGTTACGTTGATGATAGAAGAATTAGCATGCCCATTAAAAACTAGCCCTGTGATAAGGATAACAAATAGATACGATACCTTTCTACCATTCACAAGGTTATAATGAACATCGATCACAGGCGTTTTTCACCGAAAAAATGTTTAAAGTCATAGATTGCGTATGTAATCAAACTTTCAAAACGTGATATCCAAAGTTCAAAATGACCGATAGACAAAAATTTGGGGACATTAACATGTAAACAGGTAGTGGTCACTGGGTAAATACCATCAAAACATTTCTAGAAATTGGTGTATGTATATGGAATAACAGAATCGATATAACTACATCTGTGTTGTCCAATGATGCAGGCAAGCCATCTGAAGGATGGGGATTCCCCCTTTTTTTTTCCTATAAAAATTTAACATTCTTGCAAGTTCCCGGTGTTTCAACAAATAGAAAATAATAAAAGCGTTTTATGGTTTAAAAATACCCATTTGATGTTTCTAGTTTATAAATTGTGGGTAAAAATAACTGTAGTTGTAGAATCAATTACACACGTGGATGTCTCCTCGAATATTAAAAGGTCGTTTATTTTGATATTTGAATCCTTGAAGAAACGTCGAGGGAACCGCCTGTAAACACACCCCAAGTACATAGGCCAAGGATTCACTTATTGAACTACGTTTTCCAGGGCTACGGGAAACAGCTGTGTAATAACCTAATTATAGGACTTTTATTTAGGTAATATGGAAAATCGTGACGTTTCTAACCAAGGATAAAACAATAAGGATTATATTCACCTGCATAAATACTTACATAGGATCGAGTTTCCATGTTTGTGATTTATGGACATTTTTGTGCCATAATGTAACAGATGCCAAATTTCAATGGACAAATGATAAGTAAATAGTCAAAATGTAGTCGATTCAATACTGCATTTTTAAGGAAGCGCGTAATCTGATAGCGTGCATCTACAAACACAAGGAAACCACGTCAAATATAAAAAAAATACCACATGGCGACTCCATGTGAAAATTTCCATACTGTTATTATTTTCACCTTGCCAAAAATTATTTGAATTTACAACTTTTTGAACGCCAAACACGAATATATTTATTGTTAAGTAACTAAGCAACAAAGTGTATCCGAAATCTATGGGTAAACTACACTTTGCGTGTCGCCATCTAGTGTATGAAACTCAAATAGGACAAAGTATACTGGTCTAAAATCTGGTGCATCGAAGACATATTACATATATTTTCTATAATTTACTTTTCATTTATTAGAATATTAGAAAATGGAGAGACAAAATTTTATTTTACAACTAAACAACATGGCACAGTATGTTTAAAATCTATGGATGTATATTATGTGTCGCCATCTGATGGCCGAAATGCTAACTGTATGTCAGCTTTCTAATAAATGATAGAAAGCATTGTCTCGCAATGGTCTAATCTAAAGATATTATACCTTGTATAGATTACGTACAATATGTAAAATTTTCTTTTTCATTTGTTGGAATGCACAGTTTAAGTTCAAGTTGCAACTAAATAACAATGTACAATATGTCCAATGTCTACGGCAAATTGCACTTTGTCTAGTGGATGAATCCTAATCGAATATCTATGGTTATGCTTTAAATGGTATAAAGTTTATGGTCTAAAAAATGTGTAAATGCTATATATTTAACACACGGATTTAACTCCAAAAATAAACATGTTTTGAATTCTTGAATTCAATAATCGTCTAGAGTGAAAATGTCTATAAAATCAAACTTTTTCGGGTTCGTTTCCAATTGTAACAAATTTTTATTCCGACGTCCTAAATTTCAAGAATATTGTTTAATAATGACCCTTTGCTTGGGAGGAACCGCTCCAGGCTTTTACATCAAAAAGCTTTTCTGTGTGGTATTAAATTTCCTTAAAGTTCTCCAATCTCATCGTGGGATATATATTTTCATTTTGACCCATTTTCACGGCGTTATTGCTCTCTGAAAAATACCATTTCAGCGAAATAGTGTTCCATTTAGTAATTTCTCTCATTTCCGCAAGGTTCTGTGCTACGTATTTAGATCATGCCGTTACTCATAATTCCTTCTAATGGTATTTACTCAACACTTTATCGCATTAAACACTTTCAGGAAAAATTCCATCAAGATTGTGCAAAACAAACATAGGTTTAATAGCTGACCCATGTGAGGATACGTTAGAATACTATTGAAAAGGCTATTTTTGAAACCGTATGAATCCTCCCATCTTTTCTTTAACTGCCACGTCAATGAACCCTGCATGATGACGTCATAGGTGACGACCCAGACGGTTCAATCTGCTAACCCGAAACTCCAGTCTCACCCCTCGTACACTGACGTCACTACAACAACCCTCGTCCTGCACCAGACGAGTGATCCATCCCTACAAGGTTGAAAGGGAATACAGGGACTTATTGATCGCAGTCGGGCGGATAAATAACCCCACCAAGCGAGTATAAGCAATTGGAAAAACGCGTTTTTCCGGAAGTGGATTTTAAAACGTTCCTGGGCGAAAAGAAGGAAACGTTCTGGTTGTATGAATAAATAATGATAGCATTCCTTTGTACGTAGTACAAACATTTATAAGGCGTTTCACAAATAAGTGTATTTAATTTTAGAAGCAGTGCGTCAATATTAAGAGAACACGTGGGATCTTTTATTACTATTTCAGGAGTCAAAACAAAAAGTTACAAAGACGAGACTTGTTTTTGTTTTATCGTTCAAGCTTACAAACCAAACACTCCAAGCTTTCCAATATTTTCCCAGCCATTTACACGTCAGGTACTCGTATGCCAAATATTTCATGTGACTTTTCTTAGTCAGTGGAGCATATCAATGCGTATACCGTACATTGATGACGCATTTTTTGACGTTAACGTTTAGCGTTTTAGTATTATCACAAATGGGCGGATATTTCAATGAAAAGATTCATCAAATATTTCCAGACTCCACAGAATTATTCGGAATTTCATATACGAAATATTAAATTGTTTTGGTTGGGGGGACGACGACTACGTCGAGTTTTCATTAGCATCACGAATGCAAGCAAGCGGCGCCAGACATAGGCGGGGTGGCCGCCCCATTTATCCCGTACCTGTGGCGCCTCTGGTAATTACATTTACATTATTGTGGCATATATGGGGTCAACGTCACATACGCCGAAACGTGCACCCATATACTGACGCGACAGAGCAAACATATTGACAAACAACTGGCGTTATTTGGAAAAGATACGGCAAGAATTTGCGTTTCAGATGGATGTTTCCGGTTAAAACCCGAAGAACTTGAAGCTATTTCATGATATAGTTAAATGAACTCGTGTTTTGAACTACAAGTCAATTCCCGGGATTGTTGTTCTTCGTGTTTACAAAAAGACGGTATCCAACCACACTCATTATTTCAACACGTTTGGTTGGTGGTGCGGTTAAACGACCATTCTGCAAAAAGGCCGTTGGAAAAAGCTCAACCTCATTTACCATTCTGTGTAAAACAAACAAGTGAACATTACATCATGATGGTATGTCGACACGAAAAAAATGAACCTTGATGGATTTTTTTGCTTTAGGTAAAGCAGGCTATGGTGTCGGTAATTAAATCTCTAACGAGACGCTTTCTAGATGTGAAATAATGGTACACCAGCAAGGCTATTTTATGTCGACTTATGGTATACTGACTTTCCAAGACGGAGGTTCCATTTACTTCATTCAATTGGAACAGTAAATTCAGAACTCTTAATAGAATCTTACAAAACTTTTACAGAAGTATGTCTAGAAAGCGTTACGATGAATCTTCCAAATAACACATTTGCAAGAAATAGTAAAATTGGATGGTATTCATTTGTATGAAATTAATTCGAAATAAGGAAGTCATTTTAATATGTTTAGAAAAATGTAAAGGAAGAATTCCACTATTCAACAAACTAAATCAAATTAGTTTAAAATTTTCCCGGAATATCTGAATCATCTATTTTTTATCCGCTTCCGGTTGAGATTCCACGTTTTGTATGTTTATTTTGGAAGAATAAACACAATAATTTTAACTCTTGAAGTTATGTAAAGTATTATATTTAAAAATACCAACGTCATCTTCTGCCTTTTTACCATGTCTACTGTTAGTTGAACCAATAAAATTACAATACAAATTAATGGATACTAAAAACCAAACAAATGACTAATTTAAAATATGTTAACACTTACATGTCAAAAAAATCCTTCCAGTAAAGAAATTAGCAGGTCCGCGTGTACGTTTATGTTTAAAATGTATCACGAGGGTTCAGCTAGTTAGATTATATCCGCAAATATGCAACATCGACAGAAAAATTCTAAAGAATTCGAAATCGCAATGTTGTTAGCACGCTTGCACCGACACAGACCTCGGTTAGAACTAAACATAATTTACGGCTCGATACGTATATAACATTGGTTATTCCGTTACGTCACGAGTTGGCGTGGGTAAAGTGAGGGAAAACACTACGAGAGCGGGGGCCGATAGCGAAATTCAGGAAAATTCTCCAGAGGCGATACCGTATGACGATTTTCTGGCGACTGATTTCCACATTTGAAATACGCATATTTGACAGGGAAATAAATTATACTTGTATACGGTTGATGTCACACCGTGATGGATTTTTTGAAGCATTAGCGAAACTTACGAAGTAGGTCATATAAATTTGTAAGGTCATCTTGGTTTCATGGGCCTTTTCCATATTTAGCATACAGAATGTTGCAAAAGTATTGAAACATGTCTCTTACTTTAGTGAGTCACTCGCTAAAAATATGTTTAGCAAGAACGATTAATCTAGACTGTAGTTGGAGAAACCCAATTTTACCCAAAATTTGGAGATCCCTCCAACTGGGTAAACACAAATTCAGGTAAAACATTGAATGGTAATGTGTGTTCTCTAATAAGACGAGCAACTTCGCTAAAATGCGTTTTCCCCAACACTATATAGGTATGGTTCTATAGTTTTGCAACACGCTGTATAACAGTTTCTTAGTTCAATGCATTACGAATCCGCAGCTCCCGTCTCATCACTTCTAAAATTAACTGCGTTGCATTTCGTGCCAGACACAAAAAAAGTATAACAACAAAGCAGACAGGAATCTGGAGCTCTGCAAACGCGCAAAAATATTGGATTTTGAATTAAATTCAATAAAATCGACGTAGATTATACGTAATATTATTTTATGAAAGACTGGATATAAATGCTGTAATTATTTAAACTAAAGTTTTTTTATGCCCTTTTGTGGGAGATCCACAAGGGAATTATACCACTGAACTTTGAAATGGTCCACACAGCAAAGGTCCATTGGAAATATTCGCTTTTCGGGTTTCTGATGCTGCCTGGTGATCGTTTGTTGATGACGATGTTATCAAGTCTTTTTTTAATCAGTGTTGTAATATTTCCTTATTTACCTAGACATTTCTGATAAATGATCCTCTATTTGTGCATTCAATATACATTCATGAAATACCAATGGAAACAAAGGAATCACGCGTAAAATTATTGTTAAGAAATTGGATTAATTTTTCTAGATAAAGGGGATTTACAATCCGTTTAGATATTTTGCTTTAGGTTTTTATATTTCTGATAACAAAGGGCGCGCCAAAAGTAACGTCAGTCAGTAGATTAACAAATTCAAGCTTTTTTCGGTAGCACATTCCGCCATATCAAAAATTACAGCGCGTAAGTGTAAGTAGTTGCAGTTAGTTATTTAATGGGAATGCCCTATCCACGAACGTTTATTATACTTACGCGCTATAATTTTTGACATTCCTCATCTTCGACAGGGACTAAAAATATCGGAATTGGGCAATTGGATACTATCAAGAGATCCAAAAAAAAAGCTGATCCCAGCGGGCTGTGGTATGAAATGTCACGTCTTTTCTATACTAAAGAAATGTTTGTTAATTTCTGGTTAGGTTGTGTTAGCTGGAATTAAATATAATAATGAAATGTCATTTTTAGGAGCAAAAATCTTTTATTCAGCAACAGTAAAAGAAATGAATAAACCTGAACTAATGTAATGATCACAATAAATGTTGAAAATGTCTGTCTTCTTCCTCCAAACACTTCTGAACTCGTCTTCTCATACCTTCAAAAACATTTTGTAATAATTGAGGGGAGTTGTTAATTTCTTGACAGTTTTCGTCAATTCTAAGTTTCAGTTCGTTTAAATCATTAAGTGAAGTTTTAAAAATGGTATTTTCAAATAGGCCATAGAAAAAAGTCCAAAACAGTAATATCATAAGAGCGAGGGGGCCAGGGTGTTGCAGTATTCCTACTAATGATTCGGTCATCAAATAATTCTCGTAAAAAATTAATTGTATCTGCAGCTGCATGAGCTGTTGCGCCATCCTGTTGCAGAAAACCATCCCGTAGCTCACCATCGTGAAGTTCATTCAAGAAAGGTTGCAATAATTCGTTCCTGTACCTTACTGCAGTTAGCGTACCTTCGAAAAATATTGGCCCAACTAACCTACGACGACTCATTCCAACCCAGACTCCTATTTTCTGTGGATGAAGATGAGCTTTAATTGTAACGTGTGGATTCTCGCTACTCCAAATCCGCATATTCTGTGAATTAACATCCCTATTAAGGTAAAACCAGGCTTCGTCGGTAAAAAAGGTTAAATTTAACTGCTCATCATTGAGATTATCCAAAAATCAACGACAAAACTAGACTCTTTTTGGATAATCCTGTTCTAAAAGCTCCTGAACGGAAATAAATCGGTAAGCATGCAGAAGCAAAGCTTGCCTCAATATTCTGTGGCATGTACCTTAACTTAAATCATCAATTTGATGGCATAAATGTCTAATTGGTGTTTTTTGAGCCTCGTCAATTCGTTGTCTTACAGTTTCAATTAAACCAGGTACTATCTTCTTTGACCTACCCAGACCCTTCTTTCCTTCCAACACTTCCAGTTTCTCGAAAATTGCAGACTAAATTCTTAACCAAAGCATACAATTTTCAGTATGTAATAATTTCATTGGGATACCTCTCTCGGAATTCCACAAAACAAGGAGGAATCGAATAAATCCATTCTCCGTCAACAACCGGATCAAACCGATTTTGACAGGTGAATAAATTATTTTAATTTGACATTTTTTTAAATTGGCATTTGGCCGGCCTCGGTGGTCTAGTGGTTAGCGCGTTTGCCTTTAGATCCGAGGGACGCGGGTTCAAACCTGGCTGAGGTCGGCGAGATTTTTCTAGCGGGGAAAAATCTGAAAATGCGCCTTCTGTCGGATAAGAAGTAAAGCTGTAGGTCCCGTGCCACTACGATGTGTGACACGTTAAAAATCACTACTGAGGTTGGAATTACCTCAGAGGCAAAATTCTTAGTTAGGGTGTACAATGGGCCAAATGTGGCCTAAGTGCATAGAGATGCTTGGAAAACCGCGTCCTAGATCTCGCTCTTTCAAAGCAAAGCAAGCAAGCAAAAATTGGCATTTGTTTATAGTTCAATCTCAGGCATGCAAAGAATGTTCAAAACCTTCCCTAATTTGAAAACTCTCGATCACATGGTATATATTAAAGAAATAGCAGAACATATTAACATACACAAATGATTAAACACAAAAAATTGCTTAATGTACGAACACGAAGTATTAAAAATTTAAATACGTCCCATATATTGTTGTATAAAAAAATATTCCAAACTTACTGCAGGAAAACAGATATAGATATAGTGAACCCCGGTTATTACAAACGCTCTCTTTTACTAAATAAAATTAGTAATTGGGTAAATCTTGACCTTTACATTGGCAAGATGTTGTAAGGTGGGTTCCATATATCATTCAGCGCTACCAACGTGTGTTTACGTTTAGTTAGAACGCCATCAAATTTGCAATGAGACGTTAGGATAGGGCTCGGTTATAACGACCAAGTCACAAATATTTAATATTGTGGTTGGTGGTTCCCCTAATTTTACATACGTATATAATTTTTATTCATTTAATTAGGTTTACTTTAAGTGTAACAGTTACACTACAAAGCGTCAAAGTGTAATTAGAATTTAAAACATGTCCGACGTCGGTGACATTTAAATAGGAGTAATCTATTAGATTATCTCAGATAAATGCGGTACAAAGCGTGGTATCATTAAAACAAGTAATTGTATGTAAAACATGCATTTCAATTCTGTTTTAAACTGATAAAAATGAAGGTATAATTATTTTGTTTCATTATTTTCTGGACTTGCTTTACAATTACGGTAAAGTAATTAATTTTTATTGAACTCCCTAGTGATGCAACCCATCATATACAATTTCACAATCAGGCTTTGGCAACCCTAGGGTCTCAATGCCAAAATTTTCTTTAATATTTCTGTAGTTTAGATTCGACGTTAAACTATAAGTCCACCGTGATTCTACATTTACGCTGAGGAGAAGCACGCGGCAGGGAAGAGTGCCGGTACAGGTAGGTCGTAAAGGCTGTAAACAATTTAACTAGAAATGTGTCTCAAATTTAATTTGTTAAAATATAACTGCCTTCACAATTTGCAAAAAGAAAAATAAAGTACAAGAGGAGGTTAAGACAAAACGCTTGATCTTAAATTTATTTTATTTTTGCCTTTAAAATAGTTTTTTCTTATAATAAACGTTTGTTAACAACGAACGTTTTAAAATCATTCCCGGGTTCACAATATCCTAGTTCTATTCTATAGAAAAAATAAAACTTTCATTACGGGTTTAAACGCTTTAAATTATTGAAAAAAACTAAATAAATATGCAAATGTCCTTCATTTACTATTTATCAATAATTTACCTTTGAAAATGTTGCATTTCTATAATGACAACGAATGAAGCATTAATTGAGTGTAAATTACCCCAGAAAAATTTCTAAATGCCAGTACGAGCAATTTTCATGATTACCCGAAAAGAAATATGTTCGTATATTTTGCATCGCACTGTATTTACTCTTGTTATCTTACCATTGATTTATCAATGATCTACTTCACATATCAATTAAATTTACCAATAAATCAAAAAATATTTTCTGCTATGCAATGGTAACGAGTTTTTATTTTGTAGCAACGGCATCGCCTTCTATAGCTGCCTAATAGAAGATTGTATATTCAATAAATACAAAGTATTGATCTGATGTCTCTTTCTCAAATGTATTTTATGACATTTTTCCCTATAAGGTAAGCCACAGTCGTGGAAATTGCACTCGTGCTGCGCACTCGGGCTGTTTTCATTATGTGACAACTGCGACACAGGCAATTTTATAAGGTATTATATAACATCCGAGGACGGGGGTGGCTCGGTGGTAAGAGAGCCACGCTTTGGATATAATAGTCCAGGGCCGGAAATTTTTCTAATTCCCTGGGTGATCGGTACTTGGTCCCGGTCTCCATTTACCCTTGGGAATCGAATTAATGGCAGTTCTCGTGTTACGATCGTACTAGAGGAGTAACAAGATCATTTACACAAAAAAAATAAATAAATACGGGCCCTGTTGTGCATTGCACAAACTAGCTTAGCCTTGCCTCACACCAAAAGCTATGGGCCTATAAGGCCTATGAAAGATCCATAATAATAATAATAATTTATATAACACCCTCTTGAATTTAGCCGCGTTTCCATAGTTACAGGAAAAATTAAACACTAAAATATTGTTACTTCTATTTCAACTATAAAATATTGTAACTTTCATTGATTTATAAATTTTAAACAAGGATTTATATAAAATGTTCTGCCATATACTTGAAAATATGATTTAACACTTCTGGAACAGCCTGTATGTCATAATTTGTTTCCCATTATTGTATACTGTCATTTAAACAATTATATGTATTTTGAATTTTGGTGGTATTTCAATCGTACTTTACATTATGGTAATTCCTAAGCGTCCATTTTATCTGAAAGAACAATTTGTATTTTTATTTGGGTTAGTTATCTGTCTGTTATTACACAAAATTCTGCATTTTCTAATCGCTGAACACGCCGCACGCGTATGAACTATGAACACTACTTATTTTAGTTGCTGGTATAAATTATTAAACCTTGAAATCACGTCTACTCGTCTACAATAAATATTTTAAGGCCAGATCTGGGAGACAGACATCGCTCGATCTCTTTGTGTATTATACAGTAGGCACTATTAAATGCGCCTCTATTCAATTCGTGTCATTCTATTACCTAACCCCGACTTGTGCGTAAAATGACGCACTGTACCAACTCGGTTCTGCATAATTAGGAATTCTGGTAACAAAAAGATAATTAAATTTACATAATCATAATCAAAAACACTGAGAATCTTACAAATGTTTTCGCATTGACGATTTGCTGAATTTTACAGACCTGCACCAAGAACGAAGTGCTAATTGTTTTACCCCGAACATGGATATATACCATACATTCGTTTATAGCGTATACAATGTCTCGGCTAAGATCCATAGAAGTGTAGAATTTTTTCTTTTATAGCGTACAAATTCAATAGCCGCTTCACATATACTATAAAAAAATAACGCTCAACATATTTTAAAAAATTTGTTTTAGAACGTACTTACGCCAAACGAACGCACCCAATCTCTCACACGTATTCTTGGTGATTCCCCTATTTTGGTAAAAATTAGTATATCCCCCCAATTTCGTAAAATAGATTTCTTCCGCTTTGTTAAAAGGATGTTACTAAATTGAAAAAAATAGTGACACACGTTAACTGGAAAATATAGATAGTATAAACTATAGACCGTAAACGTAATGATTAAACAATTATACAGATCGACCAACTCAGCTGAAGCCGCGTAAAGCGTAAACAGAAAAGTGAAACAAAACATGCCGAAGTGAAATGAAAGATCTAAAATCACAGGCCTAGAACACTTAACTATAGAAACTTTCTTTCGGTGCGGTGGCTGTAGTTAAAATGCCATGGTTAAATTCATAGGTTACTACTACTATACCGATAGTGCAAGCGTGCAGTTCAAGTTTAGAACAGCTCCGCCTCCACTTAAGCCACCTTGCTTGCGAAATTTGCGGCCGGGGTTTCAGCTACAAGCTGGTTTAAGTAAATTTGAACAAAATGTACTGTTCTTTAACTTATGAAAAAAAACCCAAGAGAGCTTTAATAATAAAATCTACACAATATCTAATTTGATTGTTATCGTTTCAACAATGACATTCACATTATAATAAAAGTTCGAGCATGAAAAATATTTTCCATATCTAGTTATAAACTGTGAAATGAATCATGATATTATTTATGAATAGCAAATAAAACCAATAGAATAGTCACGTGACGTCACGGCTAGAAAGTAATTAAGTATATGACCTCCTTTACCTACGGTTTGCGGTATGCTACCTTTACCTATCCCACACTAACATAACCTCATAGCTATATAATGGTGACACAACAAGCGTCTGGTGCGTGTTTGACTCTCCGTAAGCGTGACGTCATGTCAACATTAACGACGCAACAACTGTATGAAGAGGTTATGTTATTGTTTACTCGTCAAGTGGTCATATGGTATTTTCATTTTTTCTGCAAAATATGTAGCATATACCCATAAGCACAAACATTTTGTAAAAACCTTTGTTATATACGAAATGGGAAACGTCAGCTCCTGTGTGCTTACAAGAATTTAAGAATAGCTAATGTTGTTCTGTCGGAAAGAATCTTCTGTAAACAGATTGTGTGAAACTCGAATTCGTACTGAAATTTCATAAAGGTATTTGAAACATGAATTCCAAACGCTGATCAGAAAAACAAACCAAGGAATGATGGCAAATATATTTTGTGTTCTAAATTAGAAATTAGCTGCGACAATTTAACCTATAATTCGATAACTATTAGATAATTGTAGTAAATGTTATAAGTTGTATCGTATAAATTAAGACACACGTTTTGTTTTCTACAGCCACTCATTATCCAGAAGTTTATTAACCATACTGTTCATAGTTTCTACGAAGCTGTACTTGCCAATTTATGAGGTTATATTCAAAATTTGACTTCACCACTTCCACGACAAGTGGTCTTCATGGAAGAAACATGGATTTTCTTCTAAACGGAATCTTGGAACATCATAGCAGAATGAAGACAAACGGAGTGTAAGAAAACCCAAAAGTTCACCCTGGTTCTAAATCGGGTGTTGTAGAAAATGTATCGTTATTATTTGAATCCAAATCGCAAAAAGAAGATTATCATAGTAAAATGAATAGGGAAATGTTGAAGAAGGGGTTAACTACACATTTGATAAATAATTTAGAGGAACCTTCATTAATCATTATTTATAATGCTCCATACCATTCAACTTTAATTGAAAAGAGGTCTTCTTTAGCTTGAACAAAGCCTAATAATGAAGCTTGGTTAACTGCAAATAGCATTCTCTTCAGTTCGAGCCTTCGCCAAGTTGAATTACTTAGTTCTACAGATGAGTTCTACGTTTTCCACCATACCACTGTGAGTTTAATGCCATCGAAATGATATGGGCGCATGCAAATCATTACAATAACCATATTGGCAAAGATGGTAAATGTGAATGAAATTGTAATCCATCTAAATAATTCAAGCGATTTTAGTTCGGATTAGAGTGATTATTTTTATGAATATACTTTTCATTAAATTAAATTAGTCATAGTCAAAAAATGCTTTAATAAATAACATAATAAATTTTTAATCTTTTCAATTTTCTTCTCAAGTATCTGTGTTGAGGTTTGTCAATATCCATTTTGTATTTTAAAATATATTTAAGGTATAGACGTAGTATTTTCTATATTTTGAGGGTATGTGAACGACATGTTGCTTTTTAACTAGTAGCTTGCATCTCAATTTCTAACGCATACATCCACGGAGTTTGCAGTAAGTAAAAACACACGTTTTGTTTTCCACGGACAAGCTTTATCCACAATTTTATTAACCGTACTGTATAAAATTTCCACGAGGCTGTTGCCAGTTTGTCTAGTCAAGATACCGGAGTTTTTTTTCAAAGCCGACCGTGGGTTAACCTTCATTCATGACCCCGTAAAATAAAAGTTAAATTTAATGAATATAAACCGTTTACTACACCGAGTGGAACATGTGATGAGTACAAAATGGTTAGCATGTTTGACATTTATCCACTGATTTGTAATATGATTGTTAAGTATCAAAGTGACATAAAACATAACCTATATACAATTTTAATGACTCGCTATAGAACTTTGCCTTTTTGGCACTATTGGCCAAAATTAGAGCTCGTAATGAACTGGGAATATCAGAATGTAGTGAACTAATTAATCGCACTACAAATTAATTTAAATTTTTGCAACAACCTGTCAATTTGACACGTGCCAAGGTGAGGGAACGACAGTGTTTATATAAGTCTATTTAAAACATACTCAATGATTTTTAAGGCACGACCCATTGCAATCAATTACGAACAACGCATTCTGCATTGTGCGCAACGAAAGTATAGCTTACAAACGGCGTTATAACGTACGTTTAGACGACATACGGTCGATGGTTATTTTGATGTTAAACAATGGTCAGAGTCAATGCCCTGCGAAAACACAACGACAGTGAACATTTTCAATCAAAGTTAAAACGCCGTTATTCAGTGCTGTAGTCAAATCAATAGAGGAAAATTAGCACGACAGAAAAAAAATCCAAAAAAATGTGTGGTTTTATTTCAAAATTTATATTCACGATATTATTTTACTTGTGTAATTACCCTTTAAATAAAAAATTATAAAACCGTCTGGAAACCTTTGTGTATCGATTTAATTACGCGATATGTATTGACCTTGTGTCTGTGCTATCTTTGACTTGCTTTTTTGCATTCCCACTCAACTCAGGCCACGAAACCTGATCACTCGTTAAATATTTACTACATGCACAGACTATTTCGAGATTTCTCAATATTATTTATCTGCCATAGACTTAAAGCATGCAAACCAAAACGACAAGAACGCCAAAGGGCGTTCCGCCATCATCTAAAGTACAATATCTATAGATTCAGGGTAAACGTCACTAATTTGTTTATAGCGTGTTCACTTACTGAATTCTCTTATACAACATAATATACAAATTGAATCTCAAATATACAGGATTTCCGGATCCAACATTTACGGATACGTAGTTAAAGTAATGTTGTAATTTCGAACATTAAAATAGAATCGAATACATTTAAAAAATCCGATATCCAGCAGGCCCCCAAAATCAGGACCATCCCAATTTTTCTTTTAATTAAACTACTCAAAAATGAATAAGGATATTGTAATATAAAGCATATATGTTTGTATTTGGCGGCTTAAGGTTGTGTATTATTGATAATTAGAACAAGCGGCAATATTTGATGTTAAAAAACAAAAACACAATCGAATCCAGTTGCAATTGTTTAACATCTTTTCGAATAATAACAGCTCGTGAGGCAAACTGTGAGAAATCGATTGTTTGAAGTAGGACTTATCTCATACCGCCCCCTGAGATGTCCTGCAAGAACTGTGGCTCAACGAAGACACTGGGTGGAATGGTCAAGACGTAGGCTTCAAGAAGCGATGCCGTAGGATAATATATGTTTTCAGACGAGTACAGATATTGTCTCAGCAATGATAGCCGGCGTCGAAGAGTATATCGTAGTGCCGGACATCGTACTTTACCTCAGCATATCCCACCAGTTGTTGCCATTAGTGGTGGTGGTCTTGTGGTATGGGCTGGAATTTCTTTAAGGTGGCGTACTGACGTCCATATCTTTAATGGTACACTCACGGGCCAACGTTATGCCCAAGAGATCATTACGGACCATGTTCTGAACCGTCGCAACACTGTTGCACGGGAATGTTTTGTATTTCTTGACGACAACGCAAGCTGCACCGATACTTCGGGATGAGGAAATAAACCATCTTGGTCTTCTTCGGCTATCTCCAGAACTCAACCCCATCGAGCATGCATGGGGCCTTTTGCAGAGATAGCTGGATCATCATAATCCAAGCCTAACACTGTGCAACAGCTGAGGGATGTATAATTCCAACCGAACATATTGAGAATTGCATTGAGAGTATGTCAGCAAGGTGCAGAGCAGTTATTACTGCCAGAGGAGATGCCACGCGGTATTAGAATTTAATAAATTTAAATTAAGTGAAAGGAGACAATAACGATTTTGATTATAATATTGTTAAATTTCTTCTTTACACGTACCTTTGTTGTAATTTTCATGTTCATTACTAAAAAGACGTTACATTTTGTTGTTTTGGTAGTTTTTATTATAAATGCAATTGGTGCTGCCGTTAAGTGTCTTACACTTTTCTCTCTTTTTGAGTAATTTATAATGCAAACAAATAAATTATCATAAACAGATATTCATTTTTACTTCTAATTTCGCCTGTATATTATGGATTTATTTTAATAAATATCTACTTTTATTTTGAATATTGTGGTGTAACATACAAAAAGGGTTAAATTCAAAAATGTCAACCTTTTCCCATATTAAATTATGCCGTCATTTCCGTAGTACTATGTAATATTTTTGGTATAAAACATACATACAGAATGAGTCAGCTAGGTTGCCCCCCGACCGCGGTGGTCTAGTGCGAGAACGGATTGGCCACTCGAGGTCACAGTAAATGCAGTCGCTCCGTTGGGGCGATCGAATCCCGACTGGGGCGACCACATCTGCTTAGTTAAGTTTAGGGTGCATGTTGCATGAAAGTTTAGTATGTAAGGGACGCCCGCACCCCCCTGAAGTAATGCGAAAGCGGTTCCGGGGGGGGG